>CM076582.1:751212465-751368254 GCA_034641835.2 Pinus albicaulis | reverse complement strand
ACATATTGGCGACATGACTCTGGCATTTGTCAGTATTTGACATCAAGGGATATGAGGTCATGGTGACGAGGCAAAGATCATATGAGAGGTAAAAACGGATAACCCAAACCCATGGAGGAAAAATTACAAATATGGGATGTCCCTAACCCGACACGAACTGCAGACAGGTGTCATGTTCAAGAGTGACATACTTCCGACACAACTGAGAACTGGTTCCATTTTCCCCCACTATTTCTGGTGAGTACCCCAATTATTTTTGGAAACAAGCTTGAAGGGGATAGCATATGCTTTTCATGTAAGTTTTTCCTTTGGACAAATCCATCCTAGTACATTTTACAAGCCCTAGGAAGGAGGAACTCGGTAACGTCACGATGACGACATCCGATGTCATTTATTTTTAACGAGTCTGACAAAGGAAAAACTCGGCATATTTTCATGTTTAGAGAGTTTGAAAAGAATAGGAAAAGAAAACTCCAGCAGGTCCCTTTTCGTAAGTAGTCTCACAGATCCGTAGAAAAGAAAACTCCAGCAAGTCCCTTTTCGTAGGTAGTCTCACAAATCCAAAAAGGTAGAAAAAAATATATGAGAGAACCTCTTAGCCATGTTTGACTATGGTATTCCTTTTTCGTAAATAATCTGTCCTAGCCTGAAAAAGGGGTAAACGTATACTGGTCAGATGATGTTTCTCAGCCTTTAAAAAGTTCAAAATGATAAGATTCTCGACAATCTTTTCAATTTTTGAGAGTCAGAAAAGAGTTGAAATATGACTCCAGGGGGCGAATTTTTCATGTTTTTACTGAGTCAGAAAAAGTAATAAAATACAACTCGTTTCCTCATCATCGTCATTTTTAGGACCTGCTACTGCACAAGAACCAAATTTAAAACAAATTTTTTGAGAAAAAATAATAAAACAATCGAAAAAGGTGCCCAAAAACCTAATTAGGGTTCATAAAAGGTTATAAAATAATGCTACTAGTAAAAGAAATTCACTTTTAACTTTTCACCTTCTTGTGAGAATTGTTACCATTTTTTATTGTGAACTTGTGGAGCTGACAATAGGCAATTCAGGAGGTCATTTGAAATTATTTTTTTTTCCAGGTAAGAGCTCTGATCTTCATCTACAATTTAAGCCATTTTTCATTGTTTTCTTTTATGGTTTGAGGTGATTTTGGAGCGGTCTTGTAAAATTTTGGCCACGGTGGTCGGCACAGGTTTCAGGCACAGAGTCGCGCCCAACCCCAAAAATATTGAATGGGTAGGTGCTGAACTCCACACCCAATGTTTTAAGATTTTTCTCCAAAAATGGTTGGCAAAAAATGTTCCAAATTTACCTAGAGGCTAACAGAACCTCATTTTTTTTTTGCAGAGAAATCAGTGGCTAAGTGGTCATAGAGTGGAAAGAATGAGAGCACGAGGAATAGGATGAACAGGCCATGGGAAATAATACATGCATGGATGCCCTAAGAAACTGTGGGCTCCTGAAATTCTTCCTGACCCCATGTTTGAGAGCTCAACTAGAGTTATTGTAGTATTTGATTAGTGTGTGGGACACTGATCGGGAAAGATTCATGATTCATGACCAAGAGCTGGAGATAGAAGTCTCTTATATTTACTTCATAACTGTATTGTTGTGGAGGGGAGAAAAACCATTGATGACAAGTACCCAAGCCTTTGGAGAGAGAAAGGGCATGATGATAGACATAGTCTGTCCTGGAGCAAAGAAATGATACAAGAGCGACAAAGTAGACATTCAGACAATGCCTAACTTGGCATTGAGGGTAGTGCTACATACTATAACTCAGATCATCGGATCTTAGGCTCCTCATGAAGCTACAAAGATACAGCTTCAACTTTCCATAGATTGCATGGCTCCAACCATATTCAATTGGGTGGAAGCAGTGACAATCAACTTAAAACGTCAGTTAACCAAATCAAAAAATGGTAAGCTGAAACAATTTGGATACGAGTCCATCTTGATACCACTCATCCTGGAACGGTTGTCGATATTATAGTACTAGGAGGTGGTAGTGCCTATGACACCAGCACGAGAGCCACGGATGGTCCGTTGAGCAGATTTGATGCCTCAACGAGGAGTTGGTCAACACATGTCATGGAGACCAGAATTATTTGACTGGCTACGCCAAAAATTTATCGTGGTAGAGGACTGGTCGTACATCAATACCGATTTCAGGGGTGATCTGGACCTTCCACTCTCGAAAGAAGATGACTGGGACGAGGATTTAGGTAAAAACTCATTTTATTTTTATTTTTATGAGCATTATGATTTTTTCTTATATATGTGTTCTGATATTTACTCATGTGTTACAGATGTTGGACCAGAGAGACCTATAGAGATGTCCCCCATAGCACAGAGGGTCCCACACAATTTCGAAGCGGCCCCTCATGGCGAGGGAAGCGAGGAAGAAGAAATAGCGCGCAACTTGGAGGGACTCACCAGTGGGATCCCAGACTATGTGAGATTCGAGGACGTTCCTCGTGTTTATCAGAGGCACACCACAGGAGTATCTAACTGCATCCATCGACTATTGAGGCGGGTCGTACGTGCAGTAAGGAGCAATCATGAGCACCATGTGGATTAGATGCCTAGGTTTTATTTCTGCATATTTTTTAGAGACATGATGTCTAGGGATGTAACCAAACCACATATATTTTTTGAACTGTGATACACACGTGGATGAAAACAATTGATATATATATATATATATATATTCTTATTTTCTTGTCTAAATATTACTATGTAATGATGATTGCTTTTACAAATATCGCAAATATATATCTAATACAGTTAACGTATTCATTCTTTTGGGAATATGCTGATATGTGATATAATCAAAATTCCTTTCTAACAAACAAACACGCAAATACATCCTTAAAATTTGAGGGTTTCTAAAAAAATAATGCCCATTGAGCTGGAGAACAACAAGTTGAGAGTCTAGGTTTACAGTTAATTCAAGAATGTTGAGGGAAAAAGCTTCAGTTAGGAGTTCGAAGACTGCATTGTATTTAGCGACATTTTTGGTTTTACATGCTAGAAAAATACCTTGAAGGTCTACCAACTCACCTTTAGGATCATAAATCACCCAAACCGCGGAGGATAGATTTCGAGTACTTGGGGAGGCACCGTCAATGAAACCGACATAAGGAGTGACAAAAATATGCACAGTAAGCAAAGACATAATAAGCAGGAAAAAATGCTCGCAAAGCACACCAGGGCCAAAAAATGTACAAAAATGAAAAAAATACTTATGTACAAAAGGACATGCACGACAAACTCATGCATAATACTTTTTGAGATACAACCCATTTTTGGGCTAATCCAAGGGATAACCTTCATAGTTAATAAGCTCATAGGCCCTGTTCTACAAAACACACTTGAAGATGTAGGGTCAATGCCACATGGGTTCGAATTACTTGCCCCCAGCTTATCATGAGCTTCGTCATACAAGAGGACTAATTCTCCTTCTATGAAGGTACGAGGGGAAACCATTTGGTCAAAGTGGGATTTGACCCGCTTTTTCTGTGCTTCTATGACTATAGCAGCGAAGCGACGAGTTTCATCAAGCCTCTCGAAATATAGAAGAATTTCTTCCTCTGGAAAGGTGTTAGGCAATAATTCGACAGCTATCTTGAGGGAAGGAATTTCACATTAAATTGGAAGGGTAGCTTCCCGACCATAAACCAACTGAAATGGGGTGAATCCAGTTGCATCCTTCATCGAGGTTCGGTAAGCCCAAAGAACTTAAAAGAACATGAGATGCCAATTGGACTTGTGCATCCCAATCGTATGATGAAGCATGGTGACTAAAACCTTGTTCACAGCTTCAACTTGGCCATTGGCCTGGGGGTAATATGGCGTTGAGTTGTCATGACACAAACCCAACTTAGTAGTCAACTCAACCATCATATAATGGCGAAAATGGGAGCCATGTTCAGCGACAATGGCTTGAGCATGGAAAATTTTAGGGGCTAATATTTTCAAGTGGGATAATTTTCCATGGTTTTTCCAAAAAAAATATTTGCCAATTTCCATTTTTTTATAAAAATTATTTTCCCAAATTTTACAATATAAAATTATTTTACATTAAAAATCGCCAACATTATATAGAAAATATATATAATATCATTATAAATTTGAATAAATTTACAAATACATCAATAAAATTTTTATAGTTTGCATATTAGGAACTAGTGAGATTCGCCAATTTTTTAAACTTCAAGATAATTTTCCATCCTTAAAATTTTCCCTGGGTTTGAGTGACACCAAACCTGGTAATCACATGATTGGAAATAAATTGGGCGGTCGTCTTACCGTCTGTTGTGAGTGTAGGCATTGCCTTGGCCCATTTAGGGAATTAGTCCATGGCTACGATAATATAACCATGCCCCCTGGCTGAGCGAGGGTTACATGTCATAAAATCGATACCCCACTTCATAAAGGGACCAATGGTAATGACAAGATGGAGGTGAGTGGGTGGCATGCGCATCTTGCGCTAGTAGATCTAGCACCTGTGACATTTATGGAAAGAGAGGATACAATCTTTAAAATTGGTAGGCCAAAAATATCTAGCACGAAGAATTTTTTGAGTAGTAGCATATCCAGACATGTGACCACCACATGCACCAGAATGGCATTCATTAAGGACCTTTTCAGCTTCCTCGAGGGTCAAACACCAACGGAGAATGGAATCAGCGCCGATGCGGTATAAAGTATCTCTGACTATGTGATAGAGTTGTGAATGATGACGGATATGTCGACGAGCATATTTTTTCAACTCAGATTGGAAAGTGGAAGTATGGAGATAAACGATGATATCACTGTACCATGGATCAAGGGTACTAACTAGAAAAAGAGTGTCGTCTGGAATGCGTTCCTCAGAACCAGAGGGATCAGAGGCAGAAGGTAAACAACAGATCAAATCGGAAAAAACCAACGACTTCTTCGATTTGGCAGTAATGAATTCCAAATCGAAATCTTGGAGGATAACTATCCACTTGGAGTATTTCCCCCCTATAAATATTTGTCATGGGGTTGCAATAAAAAATTTCGATCGTTGTGCGGAGTAAAATATAATGGCAAAAACATTGGATGGATTGAACAACTGCCAATGCCAATTTCTCTACATGAGCATAATGTGTTTCAGTGTCGAGAATATTGTGGCTCAAATAATAAATGGCATTCTCATCACCATCGTCGTCGTCCTATACCTGAACCATGGCAATAGTTCTAAAATTGGCAGCCAAATAGAGTGAATAGTCGCGATGATAATTCGGGGGATGCAAAAGAGGAGCATTGTTAAGAAAAATCTTCAGTGCCTCGAAATATTTTTGGGCAATCTCATCCCAGAGGAACATGACACATTGCTTAAGAAATCACATGAAACCTTTGGCTAACTCAGCATAGTTCGGTATAAAACGGCGCAAGAAATTAGATTTCCCTTGCAAACTCTACAACTGATGTAAAGAGGAAGGATAGGGGAGATTAGCAATAGCTTCAACCTTAAGAGGATCGAGACAAATGTTGTCCTTGGAAATGGAAAACCCAAGGAGTTTCTAGAATCAATGCAAAAGACACATTTGTGCGGATTAAGCTGAATTTTGCAGCGTCTACAACAAAGAAAAATTTTACGGAGGTGTTTCGGGTGATCCTTACGCTTAGAGGAATGAGCCAGAAGGTCATCCAGGTAAGGTTGAACAACATGCTTAATATCATGGAAAGTGTATGAAATTTCTTGTTGGAATTTGGCACCAGCATTCTTAAGGCCAAAAGGGAGCTTATTGTGTGTGAACATGCCCCATGGACAGATGAAGGCAGCCTTATGTTGATCAGCCGGTAGGATATTGATCTGGTTGTAACTAGAGAACCCATCCATAAGGGAAAATATCTCACTCCTAGCACATTCGTCAATGATCTGGTCGATGAAGGGAGTGGGATAGTTATCCTTATGAGAATCATGATTTATATCATGGTAATCCACACAAAATCGAATAGTACCCTGCTTTTTATCTACAGGGACGATGTTAGATACCAAATATTTCAATGGGATCGGATAAATGAAGCCTACTTTTAGAAGTTTTTCAACTTCTCCCTTTATGGCAGCTGCCTTTCTAGGGTGCACGGGACGAAGGCGTTGGTGAACAGGTTTTTCATCAGGGTAAGTAGGGATCTCATGCACAACTATACTCAAATAAATGTCGGACATTTCCTCATAGGACCAAGTGAAAACATCTCAAAACTCTTGGAAGAGACTACTGTAGACCTCTATCTCATCAGGAGAATAGGTCACCCCAATGTGGATGTTCTCAACAACCCCCAGTTTAATGGAGATGCCAATAGGCATTGTTTGATTAATATTCCCCATGTTGCCTTCTACAAAAAATTCATGTGTCAATATAGGCATTTGAAGTGGGTGGGAAGGATCTTTGGAAGCAAAATTCTCATGACAAGTAGACATTGCCCCAACACCAGGCAAAAAGGAGGAACGATGATAACTATCATCCCAGGGAGGATCCTCAAGAGACATGGTTTCCATGATGTCTTCATTAGTTGGAAACATCTCATTCAAGGGATCGGGAGAATCTAAAGCACTGAGCCAAGGGGATTGACAATACATGTCGAGAGACACACTCGAAGGAGTATGATTAGAGGGAGGAGGAGATGAAGCCGAGATAACTTCACAATAATCAATTTCTATTGGGCTTAACGGCATCACGTCACCAAATGAATCAACCTGCTTAGGTGAAGGGATGATCCACGGATCAGAAGACATGGAGATCATATTGTCCTAAGAAGTGTTGGACAGAGGTAGAGAAAAGAGACCCATAAGAGCATGATCATTGAAAATTACTAGACCAAAACTTTCATAAGGCATAGGAATATGTTCTATGTACAGAAATTTTCTCTTGGAGGAGGTGGAAGTGAAAAAGGATAACTGATTGACAATGATGATCTTTCCTTCGTGTGGGAACCGAAGAACATGAAAGAGAGTGTAGAGTATGCATAGCATGGCATGAGTCCAACTGTGACCGAGGAGGAGATTATAGTTGAGTTTTGCGTCAACAACTTCAACCTCAACATAGCAAATGGCGCTTGAGCCAAATCCTCAACAATACTATAATGTTGAGCGGCAGGGGCGTTCAGGTTATAGTAGGACTTATGGAGCACACCTTTAGAAGGTGGTCGTACAACGGGCTCAGGACTGGGCCTTTCAATGTGAAGAGGGCCAGAATTAGGTGGGGGAGGAGGGCCATCTACAATCTCTTTCCCCACCGCCTGACACAATTCGGTATAATCTTTCGATCTGGTAAAAATAGATATGGGTGTTGCACCATTCATCATGAAAAATTGAGAGCCAAAAGGGGCGGAGGACTGAGGTTGTTCCACCATTTGATTTTGTTGCGATGGGAACATTTCTTTAAGAATAGTCAGAGTTCCTTGAGTGCCTTTGAGCAATCGACTCACCTTGGCCCGTTGTGGAAATTCCTTGGTGTAATGCTCATCGTCACATATCAGACAAGGATACTTCAGTTTACGTTTCGAGCCATCATCAGTAATGGTTTTAGGAGAATCCTACTTTGGGTTATCGGCTTTGTCCTTCCCTTTACCTTTCTTCTTACCTTTGGAATATTTATCCACTGGGATCGACTGGATGACATTCACTTCTGCAGTTTTGGAAACATTGGAGATGGCTGAGAAGCAGTTTGGTGGAAGAAGTAGATTTTTGCTTTGAAGAATTAGGAGAATACTTATGGGAAGTCTGAGACACAGAACCAATGATACCATCGACGGATTGTGTCGTCAGTGCTTTAGAAGTTCCAAGTCGTTGAGCATCAAGAAAGAGTACATAAATCGTGCCATATTGAGAGTACACGAGATCAAGGTATTGGGCACGATAAATGGCTTTCTCGTTAGTAAGACATGCCCCCATAACAATGTCCTTAGAAATCAGACCAATAAAAGAGGTAGTGAACCAATCATTCAGAAGTTGATCAGGGATTTCAAACTTGATCAAACGACGATGCCACCTCCATTCGTGAATATGATTAGAGATATGGGTGGCCCGATCTTGTTTCAAGGATGTTAGGAGGTGCGCTCCAGTTTCATAACGAATCGGTAACTAAAAGTGTGTGAGAAATGCCATTGCAAGAGAGTTGAAATCTTTAAAGATGCCACATGAGAGGTCAATGTACCACTTTGTAGTGGCACCAGTGAGAGTCCTTTGGAAAATACGTAAACGAATAGAATCATCAATCTAGGAGTTAGAGGAGCACCATAAGTGGTAAGTCATAACATGCGCCTGGGGGTCTTCTCCAGACTTGCCTTCAAACTTAGGACAATCGCTAGGAATCTTGGTGGGAACTGGGGGCCAATATGGATTATGAAGAATGGGATCATTTGTTAACTTCGACACATCAGGAAGTTCCAGCATATCAAGGAATTTAAATTGCATATTGAAAGGAATTGCAGGCCTTTGATAGAGACCGGTGTTTGGGTTCCAACCAGATCAAGAGAAATTTTGAGCCCATATGTTCTATCTCGAAGGATTTTGTCCATAGGGGTTATAATTTTGATAATTATGCCCATAAACTGGTTGAGGACTAGGGTATTGATTTTGAGTGAACCACTGAGGTCAAAATTGAGTAACATATGGATTTTGCTACGGGGTGAAAGCAGTGCCTTGGGGTGGACCTTGTACCATCGAAGTTTGAACTTGGGAGACCATCTGTTGGCCTTGAGGAATGAAAGGTTGGCCCTGAGGCTACACAAGTTGTCCCTGGGGTGTAGGTTGGCCTGGGTATTGTGGTTGAACAGGTTGCCCCTAAAAATGAGGTTGGCCTGAAGGAAGCGGACCAAGTTGTCCTTGAAAACCAGGTTGACCTCATTAGGGGAATTTTGAGGTCTAAAATGGGCCTCCTAAGAAAAATGTAAACAAAAATAAACTTTATGATTCAAGATGATGAAGTCAACAATGGCGGATGATTCACCAAATTTGGAGTAAAAAAGAAAAAATATTAAAAAATAATAAAATAATAAAACTATTTTTTCAACTCGTATTTTCAACTTATCTCTCTAATTATTTACTCAAATTTCAAACAAGAGTACTTGTTGGATGAAAAATTTAATTCCTCATCCAAGGAGTACCCATGTTGCATACTTTTGATGGACCCTGCTACACGAAAAATGAGAAATACATGAAAAAACATGTTTACAATCATGTTTTTCATGTATTTCTCATTTTTCATGTAGCAATGTCCATCGAAAGTATGCAACATGGGTACTCTTTGGACGGGAAATCAAATTCTACATCCAACGAGTGTTTCCTCTCAAAATTTTAGTAAACCCATAGGGAGATAAGTTGAAAATACGAGTTGAAAAATTAGTTTTTCCTTTCTTCCCTCTAAAATTTGATGATGTAATCAAACCTTATTTTATTATTTCTACTATTATTTTATAATTTCCTTAGGAGGTCCATTTTAGACCTCAAATTTTCCCTAATGGATGGTTGAGATAAGTGAGGCTGTCCCTGAAGACCAATTTGACCTAATGGTTGAGATAAGCCAGGTTGTCCCTGAATACCAAGTTGACTTGAATGACTGATAGAGGGTTGACCTTGTTGTAAAAGATATGGGCCTTGTTGAACATAAGGCTGGCTCGATTGCACAAAATTTTGTCCCTGATGTGGATAGGTTTTCCCCTGAGGAACATAAGGCTGGCTCGATTGCACAAAAGGTTGTCCTTGATGTGGATAGGTTTTCCCCTGAAGAACATAAGGCGCTCCTTGCTGAACATGAGATTGACCAGTAGGACCATAGGGTTGTCCCTGTTGGAACGAAGGTTGTTCTTGATAGGGTTTTCCTTGTTGACCATAGGGTTGTCCCTGTTGGTACGTAAACTGGTTTGGGAAAACCGTAACTTGTGGCATTTGAACATAAAATGGACCTTGTGGAAGAGGCCCATGGTAATAGACATGATTCCCATGTTCATCATAGTACTGTGGAAGATTTTCCTGAGTCGGAATCTGCTGAGAACCCTGGGGAGGTAATTCTAGTGTTGAATAGCCATCATATACTGGTTATACGAAAAAACTCCCAAAATAGGATTATAAGAGATAGGCGTATTACCGATATGTTGATGGACTCCTAACACATGAGGTTGTGATCCACTCACAACGGGCCTAATAGACATCACGGAAGCATTAGGATGTGTACCACGAAAAACGGAATATGACAACAATGATGGAATCATATTAGAGGATGGTGTGGAGGAAGCCATGCAAATAGTGGGCTGGGTTGGGATAGACGTAACCATCGTTGACGTAATGGGAATCGAAGACGATGGACCCAACACAAACGACCATGTAGAAGGAGTTGTTATACTTGACCATAGTGGGTTCTGGTACAAATATGCAACACCAGATATTATCTGACCCAAACAACAATAACCAACCGAAAGGGATGAAGGTTGATAGGAAGGTTGAGTCGTCACATAAGGAAAATTCTTAGGATGGAATTGATATTCTCCTGTAGAAACAAAAGACTCTTCACTACTAATAGGACTTGAGGCATCCATATCGGATGAAGAAATTCTGTCAGGGAACAACTAGCGAGCAGTAGAGGGAAAAGATCTGGAAAAAGGTGTCGTGGGAGACTCCGAGCGTTGAGGAGGACCTTCTCTCAAAAAGAAAAAAATCATCCGGGGGCTGCTAGTTGATGTCAAACAGCTCCTCAGTGGGAGACCGAGTGGCAGGAGGTTGAACACTTGGGAGGATAGCACCCTCAAGATTCAGAGTCCCAACATACTGAGGTGTCTCCGAAGAAACTCTGGGGGGGAGGCTCTTCACTACGAGTTAATGAAGAGGACGATGAAACAGGTGGTTTCACCACCGTGACTTTGTCTCAAAAATAAGGAGAGAAAAGAGATGATCAATTCGAGGCTTTAAGAACACTCACTAAGGAATTACTCATGAATTGGCTGAGAAAATAACTTAATTGGCGTGTGATCATGGGTAATTAATTTTATTACACTGAAACAAAACTCTGCCTTTTCATGTTTTAAGAGTCGAGAAAAAGAAAAAAGGTGACTCTAGTCACTTTCAGTTTGGATGAGCTTGAAAGGACAAGTGCTCGATGATCTTTTCAAATTTTAAAGAGTCACGGAGATCAAAATGACTACTCAGGAACTCTAAGAAAGAGGGTGTACCAAGCTCTCGTGAATTTCAATATACACCTTGGTGATCAAATCAAAGAGAAATGACCAAGGACTTAACGTACATGCAGGAAGTCTCCCTGAATGTTGTGTTCGGTATATCACAGTTACAGGGTGGCAGAATTGGCTTCCTATGGATAAATGATTGCAACCTATGAGGGTCTCCCTTTATATACGTGACGGTACAGGGAGCACAAGTCCATACTAGCATTGTCTAATGCAAGATTGCGAGCGACAACTACTAGGTTTAAAGACGCCGGAACACGTCACTAGCCTAGACCTCTAAGTGTGAGCGTTAAGTTTTAGTGCTTCCTTAGGTTGATTGAGTTAATTTTATAGTTTATATTGAAATTATGTTTCAGTTTGAAGGCCTTACCGAATGTAATCTCAAATCTCTAATGCACAACTATATGAGAGAAAGAATACCATTTCAATTCAATGAAAAGCTAGCTAAGAGAGGGATAGAAGTTTGCAACAAAGAAACAATCAATCGAATGCAATAAGGACACTTTCCTTTATGCTACTAACATAGCTAGAGCAGAAAACGAAAAAAATTATTCTCTTGTTTTTAACTTTCTAATGAAGAAGAAACCTACTAAATAAAAAGAGTACTTTTCATTTTCAAATAGAAAGGAAGAATGTAAATTTTGTTCTCTTGTATGAGTGAGAAGCAATAATGCAATGCTACACTAAAAGGAAAAAGCAAACGCTGGCTTTGAGAAACTTGAATGAAATGATCAAAACACAAAGAGATCAATTCTAAGTGAATGTAAAACACACTCAAAAACAAACATGCTTTTCTTCATGCAGAAAAAGGACTTTTAAGTCGACTTAATGAGAAATGTGATTTATGCTCAGGGCAATAGAGGGAGGGTCAAACAAACACTAGGATGACAGTTCGACAATTGTACAATACATAGAATCGAAAGAAAAGACCAAGCAATCAAACAACAAGATGAAAAAATGAATGACTAAACTAACTCATATATAGGTCGGATACTCAACGAATATGTGACCGAACAAATGATTCAAGACACCTAGAAGCCCTAGGGTGAAAAATCCACACCGATCATATGAGAGATAATCAACCAAAATGAATGAGATAGGGAATTCAAGAACCAATCCAAATGGATTAATCTAGGAATAAAAACCAATACAGAGTGCAAGATATACTAGAAACTCAAGGAAGAAGCTGAAAAATCAAACCTACAGGAATCAGCATGACTGTTCAGTAGTAATCCGTGCTGAACATGGAAAATCGCACTCGTGCCAAAGGCAATTTTCACCAATAGGTGTGATTTTCAGGAAAACAACGTCACTAAGTAAGGAAACCAAGGAAGGAAGAAAGGGAAACTAAGGAAAAACCAAGCTTATCACTTTGAGAATAGGTAGAGTGGCTTGAAACAGTCAAACAAGTAAAAAAAATAGAGAAATGATAATACGACCAAAGTTGGATAGACAAGCAAAACTTCAAAATGAACAACGAGAGACAACAGGCACACTTTCCCCAGTATGGTCGCCAATTTGTTGAGCAATAAAATCCCCTTTGTAGACGAAGGAGATCCCTCTATCCCTAGGGTGGGTCTAGCAACAAGGGAACACATTGAATTCCTAAATTCCTAGATTGTAAATGAAATATGGACTAAAACATTATCCTACCTCAGTCCAATACTTTTGTCGTGGCACGCGGCAGTGATCCTTTGATCTTTGTCTTAACACCTTGCGCTCCATTAGTGACGATGTCCATGCACCTGAACAAATATCAAACAAACATTGACAAAATATAAACATATATATTCATCTACAACTATCCAACTAGTCAAGGAGAGTTAGACACTTTGAATATAAATGCAAACAAAGTTGGAACCATAAACCAGTCATGTAATATTGATATATGAAAAAGAAGTTTACAACCTATGCCTTGACATTGTATATCTCCTTCAACGGGTTCAGTCGGGCACGTCTCAAGAATTTGTTCGTCGTTCGACTCGATGAGGCAGTGGGCTTAAACTCTCCCTCACAACAATGGACCCTTCTCTGCTCTCTTCAACACACCTACTATAACTATTGAATATTCAGCTAACTGAATCAATGTGAGGAAGAATAATTTATAGGAGAGGAGGAGGAGGTTTGGGATCCACATAAGGTGGAGCAGAGGTCTATCCCTTTGGGGAGTTGCACATTTGTAGGAACTAATGTTGTCTTTTAAAGAGGCTCTATTTAAATTTCTGAAGTCAATACAGAGCCTGATTTCCCCTGTCTTCTTCCGAACAGAAACTAAGTTTGATACCCATTCTGAATATCTAATTGGTACTATGATCCCAGCATCATGCATCTTTTCAATTTCTGCCTTAACTAAAGGTAGTAAAACAGGGTTTATTCTCCTTAGTTTTTGTTTGAAAGGCTTTTGATTTTCTTTGAGAGGGATTTTGTGTTGAATGATGCTGGTATCATATGATTTTAGGTCTTTGTATCCCCAAGAAAAAAGTCCTGATGATGAACCACACTGGTTGGTTCGAAACGCGTCGACTTTGTTTATGTTAATGTGATTTTTACCGAAATATTTCTTCTTAATTTATTGATGGATCACAGAAGCCAAAAATCTAGTAATATCTTTAAACTCTTTGAACAGTTCTATGTATTGAAATTTTATGTGAGCTGGGAGAGTGCTAGATAGTTTAATCATCTTGGGTTCTGCTAGGCTACCTATGTTATGTTATTCTACATATGTTTCCACAGGCTCCATTCTCGGTTCTTTGGCTACATCGTTAAAATAAAAAAGATGTTCTAAAGGTGTGAGACCTCTTGGAATTTTATCATTCTTGCATTGTAAAACTTCCAAGTATTCTTGGTCTGCGTTGTCAATTAACTCTGCTTCAAAAGGATTCTCATAATGATTTATATCGGCAGAATATGTCATTTCAACTTCTGGGATTTTTTCAATATACAAACAGTTTTCTTTATGGCTGGTTTCTGATATTGGTATGTCGAAATCGTTTTCTGATTTTAAGAAATCATCTATGTGTTTATCAGAATCAAACACTTGCCAGTGATCTTCGTTATCAGGCACTGTCGGCCTGTGTTTTACCTTTACGCTGAGTTGTTCATTTATCTTAGGTATTTGGCAGTTGCTGGCATTAAAAGCAAGTTCATTTTCTAGATGATTTAGTGCTCTAGGAATGAAAATAAGTTCATACTTTTCAAAGGTTTTCAATAAATCAAGGGCAGTGTTCCGATATTCCCTAAGCCTTGGATTTACAACTAAGTATTCTCCTTTGATTTGTCTTATGATAAGTTCAGAATCTCATAAGATTGATATCTTTTGGGCTTCTAATTGTTTAAGCAATTGTAAGCCTATAAGAAGTGCTTCATACTCAGGGATATTGTTAGTGCATGGGAAATCTAATTTATATGAAAACCTATGATTCGTATTTTGAATCCAAACACCTACCCCTGCACTTGTTTTATTACATGATCCATCAAATTTTATTGTCCTAAGTATATTTGCTTCATTTTCATTTTCTTGTTGTTGTTGATTGCCAATGTATTGTATATGATTTGAGGGATGTTCTGATTGCTCTGGTAAACTGGTTGGGTCTATATTTTCCTTTTCTTGTTGAGTAATTTCATCTTCGTTGCATAAGATAAAGGAATCTAAACTTGATTGAATAGAATAGATTGGAGAGACGTTGTTTGGTTTATCGATGTTGCTCACCATGTACTTCATGTGACATTCCCTGTATAGTCGTATGTTTTGGTTAAAAACAGGGATGGTGGCGTAATACATGTCCATTTGAAGGCTTCCCTGAAGTTTGGCTCCCCGTGATCTTGATAAGAGCATGCCATACTTAGGGGGAATATCAGCTACAACTATGTCCATTACTAGACTCTTAGCAGGATTTGAGCTAAGTTAACACACAAGTCTTTGATTAAATCCAAACATTTGACTCTGCTTGAGTCAAAGGAATACAAATCTTTGTATGGTTTAGTAATTTCTAAGTGTAAGCTTTCCATCACTACCTTGGGCATTAGATTGTGTGAAGCTCCCTAATCTAACATGGCATTGTGTAAAATTTTCTCATGTATGTTCAGACTAACATAGAAGGGAGGGACAACCCCTTCTTGGTATTTTTCTTCAACTTTTGGGCCAAACAACAACTCAGGTTTGTCATCTGTCAAGTTTAAGGTGTCAGTATCACTTCCTAGGTTCAAGACTTTTAAAACTTGGTTTTTGTACACTTCTTGGGTTACTAGTTCAGCTAGGGGAATGGTAATTTTTATCTTGGAAATCTCTCCCTCAAGGCTAAAAGGAATAATTGATTTATTCATATTTACATCTGTTTTTTCAATTGAATTCCTTTCGGAAATTTTGATTTGCTGAACTTTGTTTGGACTGGTAATTGGGATAGTTTTGTTAGGACCACTAGCTGAGGTGCTAGGAGTACTATGTTCAACATTTGGCTGGCTATTTTTCTCTTTGCTTAAATTTGGTTTTTTAGCCAAAGTGATGGGTTTGTCTACTGTCTTCTTAGGCTGACTTTCTGCATTTTTATTGACAGCAGTTCTAGTGTTCTTATTCTTTGAATTGTCTACGTTCCTTTTGCTCCTAAGATCATATTTTTTGTGTATCTCCATGATTGCATTTTCAAACCCCAATCTATAATCATCAGAATCTTCATAGGTGTTTGTATTTTGATCAGAGAAGAAACCTTATTCTTCCTCTGTGAGGAAAACATCATCCCCATTGTCTGATCCAATAAAGTTTACATGAGCTTCTCCCAACATTTCCATCTCCCTATCTTCATCATATTGATCCACATAGTTCTGTTGGAAGGGAGGTTTGACCTGTTGATCACTTTATTTTTGCTTATCTTGATTGTTTTCTCTTCTATAATTCTGATTTCTATTTCTGTTTTGGTTATTTTGAGGTTCTCTTGGTGGCACTCTATCATTCAAATTGATCTTTTCGAGCATCCTCTCCATCACCTTCACTAGGTTATCTATTTTAGTGTCAGAAACTGAAGTTGAGGGTGTAATGTCATCTTTAAAAGTTACCCTCTTCTCTAATCTCAACCTATTTCTTTTCTCAATTTTGTTTGCTTCTACACTCACAGCTCCTTTCTGCATGTCTTCTAAGGTTAAGTAATCTCTCTCCCTTAATTGATAAGCCATTTAAGCATCAAAGCCTTTGGGATACCTTACTAAGGCCATGCCTTGGGGAGGTTTCATGTGAGGTAGAAGAGCATTGTAAATGCTATTGAACCTAGTGGAGTAGTCATGAACACTCTCCCCTTGATTTATTTTGAGGCTGCTATACTCTGCTATTATTTGGAGAGGGTTCTTTTTGAGTTCCCATTTGTTGATGAATGTTTTATGCAAGGCAAGGAGATCATTTATGTTGTTGGGAGGTAGGTTTTTAAACCAATTCCTTACATCTCCTCCTAAACTTTGGGCGAATATCCTCATCTTCATAGTTTCTTCTTCTATCTCCATGTAATCAAATTCATCTTCCATCCTATCTACATGATGTTGAGATGTTGTAGACTCTTTTCCAGTGAAGTGAGAAATTTTGGATTGGTAATCATTTGGTAAGGGAAGTAGAGGTTGTGGTAACACTAATGGGGCATACCACGTTTCCATGGCTAGAAATAAGGGTGGATTTACAAGAGGTGGATTTACAAGGGTGAAAGTGGGCTAAACATGAGTGTTTTGCATAGTGGTAATATGAATTGGAGTGGAAGAAACACTTGGGCCAGCAAACTGATTTTGAGCAGACTTGTTATGGAAAAGGCTAAAGTGATGAAGAAGTTGGGAATCAGGAAGAGTGGAAGGTGAGGCTTCTCTACTGGAGCTTTGTTGCAAATCTGTAATGTCAAGATCAGCTTGGTTTAAATCACCTTGAGATCTATTTCTAAAGATGTTCTTTGTATGATGTAAATCAAAGTGTAAATCCTCTAAGACAACAAGATTTTAAGGGACAGATTTTGTTCTTAAGAGGCTCCTATTAGCAGCTGATTCTCCAGATTTAGAATTCTGCCATAGAATTCTCTCTGGATCATCAACGATTAAAGGAGGATTTGGGTCTAGATGGGATCTAGTGTTGATCCTATGTGAAGCCAAACTTTTTTTCAAAAATGAGAGAGGTTAAAGCTTTAGGGATTGTTTTTGGGAGTTTTACCTCTCACGATGTCTTATCTAGTATGCGACTAGGCTTCTAAACTTCTTCAAGGCTAGTTAACATAGTCCTAAAGAGATTTGGGAACCTAGATGAGTAATAGGCCTACTGGGGCTAATGGAGTCGCCAGGTGGAAACTATTTAGCTTGTTTGAAGGTAAAATATTGAATGGTTCCACCACCATGTTTATTATGAAGCCAAACTGAAATTTTTTTGGGTTTTTCTAAGTTATTTCAGTCTTATAGGTTATGAGAGTGTCCTAAATCTTATTTAACACTTAGCTAAGGTGTTTAAACATACCGAGTTCACTCTTATGGCTTGGTAACTGGGTCCTTCAAGGTTTGATAAGGTCTTATGGGAATCCTAAGGGTTACTTAGTTTGTCATTGATTCAATGAAGTCCTATCATGATTACCATTTTGTTAGGTAGTGCTTGAAGAAGGTTACTTATGTTATATTGGAAAGGGAGTGTTTTGTTTTAAAGATTTTACGTAGTGTCCCACCGTGATCGCCATTATGTTGGTGTCCCGTGTTTTGATAGTTTGGAAAATCAAAAGACAAGGAAACATCATAACCAATCTTTAGAGTTACAGGATCTAGTCCTCCTGCTCTCAGAGAGGGATCTCTCAAATTATTTGTTTTTTGCAAAGGTATATCTTGTGTGCTTTGAATATTGGTTTTAGACTAGTTATTAAGTGCAAGTGTTTGTTTGTTTTTTTGGTTGGAATTGATACAACAGAACATAAAAGGTCTAGGAAAGATAGATAGAAAGGGGAAATGTCAATTTCATTGGGTAATGGAGTCAAAAAGAGGTCATGACAAACCTATCAATGGATATGGGATATCAAAGGGCAAATCTAACTTGGCCGCAGGATCCTTTGGTTTTGGAATGAGATGGACATCAATTATTTGGAAAGAGAAGTTTAATTCTCAACAAAGGGAATTTGAAAGCACAACTTGAACAATAAAGAGCTATTTGATAGACAGGGCTAACCATGAATTATACAAAACACACTTTAAGAAAATAATGACTTCAAAACAACTTTTAAAATGAAATCTAAGATTCGGGAAACACCCTATTTCCTCAAATATTTTGTTTCAAATGACTTAGAAAACATAAAAGATTCACTGATAATTATGGTCATAGAAGAGGGAACACCTAAATACATCTATGATCACAACTATAAAGACCTTTAAGCCAACTTTTCAAGAAAGGACAAGGGGCATGATTAGAACAGACCTCCTTGGCTCACTGTAAACAAAGATACTTCAAAGGGAGACTTCAATAACAGCCTTTAAGTGGCAGCAGACAAGCAGGGAGAACCATAAATCATGCTGAAACAAAATTTTCGAACTATTAAGGAAATAAAAAAGCATGAGGACTAAAGAGAGAGATTAAAGACTCTAAAATACCTCAGCAGAAGAAAACATAAAACAGTGAAGGATAAACAGGTCTAAGGTGCTTCCAAGAGTCCTTTCTTAGCCTAAAAATTTCATCCTACTGTAGTAAGAATTTATGGAACAAAATGAAAATAGGGGAAAACATTAAACAGTTCAGAATACTTCACCAACAGCCAAGCTCATGGATCCAATGATAGAGCCTTCTCAAGAACAAGCATACAACAACATCATCAGGGCTTCCAAGACTTCAATTTCTTCTTCAACTTCTACAGGCTATGTATTATTTCAGATAGTTTTAGTATTACAACTAGCGATCAAACAACCAACCAACGTTTACAATGGATTCCTCAAAAAAATTTTATAGAGGGATGAGGAGGTCGAAAGAGAGAAAATATCTTCTGAATTAAATTAATACAGTTAATTCTTCTCGGTCTTTGAGGGGCTCAAGGGAGAAGCTTACAGATATTTTCCTGCATTAATTGGTTTGCATTAAATATTTAAGCTTGCTGGAAGCTTTTGTTGACTTTGAGGCTCTGTTTCATATCTGTAGTAACTCAGCAGATATTTTATAATAAGTTCTTCGGCTGAATTAACTGTTTGGCTATTGTGAGGCAAATATCCTCTATTATGGTCATTACTCAGCCTTTGTCGAATGTTGTGAAGCCACAGGTGGCAATTTGGTAGCTGAGAGGAATTAATTTGCCTCTGATGTGGCAGTGGAGACATATTTTGTTTGATAAATATTCTTGATTTGCCTTTAAATGTGTTTAATTCAATGGATTAGGCTTTTGATAATCGATCTTAGCCATAATCCATTAAACTGTACAATCAATGTTTAATCCTTCATTTCTGCTATGTTTGGGTCTTCGACACTAATACTCTTTGTTTAATTTAATTCTCTGTGTCTTGATGATGTGCAGGTATGTACAAAGTCCATATGGCATCAATGCCCATGAGGCATCGATGAGACATGAAATTGAACCCTGTATATGGCTTTCCTTTTGACGAACGAAATTCTGGAGGATCGTTATCCTCGGCTTTCATTTTCTTTTAAAACATTTGAAAACCCTTTAAATCTTGCACAATACAAAAACAATTAAGAAATCCTGCATATTTTGGTAAAAACTGCTTAGGAGGCTTTGGCTTGGAGCATGGTCATGGATGACAGCATCCAACAGTGGAGATTTGCTGCAGAGGTGAAAGGAAGGTGATTTGGAAGAAGCGGTGGTGGGAATTAAGTAAGATCCATTGATCTTGGGAAGATCGACAGTCAGGAGCGACTGGGTTAATAAAACGGAGAAGGGCTGCTTTATGTGAAAAATAGAAGAAATACAAAGGAAATGAGGAAATTTCCTTTAGGCGGAGGAAAAATGTTAAGAATTGAAATTGGGGTTTCGGACATAACCTGGGTCGTCGGATGAGATCAGCCCGAGCGATCAACGGTGGAGATCACTCATCGAAATCCTTTGGTGAAGGCGGAGGGCGATAATTTAAGGCCAGATTAGATCTGATCCATTGATCTACAGAGATCAACAGCGGGAAACACAACGCGATAAAACACAATGAAAAAGGGGAAAGTGGTTTCGGAGAGAAAAATAGGCAGTATCGCGCGGCGAAATGGGAGAAAGATGGTTTCACCTTTTGGAATGCGATATGCGTTAGAAGGTGACACGTGGATTTTGAAAACAACTTATATTGCGTGATTTTGGGAGATTAACGCCCGTGCTGAAAGTTACGCGATATGGAACACCAACTGTTAGATCTAGGGCATCAGATCTAACGGTGGGGAGTGAGCACGATATGGACATGATGCGCAGGTCATAGCAGGTAGGGTGGTTTCAATATGGGTCGTCGGATCAAGGATTGGACGGCTGAGATTAAAAACTGAGGAAGGTAGGACCCACAGGAGGCAGGCCTATTGGGGTTAATAAGGGTCGTTGGATGTCAGCATCAACGGCGGAGATCGCATCTAGGTTTTAAAATAAAAATAATACAAAGGCGGAGAAAGGTTTAACAAGGACTGTTGATTTGAAGAGATCAATGGATGTGATTGGACAAAAAACGTTATGAAGCGGGAAGCATAAAATATAACCAAAGTAGGGAGATGCAATCTGGACACGTGGACGACCTAGATGCAATCGGAGCATGTGATCGGCGGGGGGGGGGAATTTGAATGGCGCCGATGCGATTGAGCGCTAACCGTCGATCTGGACATCAGATCGATGGTGGAGGATGCATCGGAAGGTGACCAATTGGGGGTGGGGAACAAATGCGCCCAATAAAACCTGCGATGCGATGTTGCGCTGATCGTTGATCGGCTTTAGATCAACGGTTGGGAATGGGTTTTGATTAATGAATGGCGAGACCACATTATAACATAAAGAAGGCGGAATTTGATTAAAAACGAAGGTTTATTGACTATGGGGCAGGATATATATATATATATATATATATATATATATATATATATATATTGGCGCCCAGTTGCGGGGCCATTGGTTTAATGGAAATCAATAGGCCCAGGGCTAATATATATAAGGGCCAATCGGGATCGGGACTTCGGATCAGGCTTTTCAATCTACCCATTTAAAATCTCTGATGCGATTAGCGCTTCGAGACTTTAACTCTTGGTCCCAGGTGCGGGTTTATATGGAGAGACGCAGAAAGCATGGGTTTATACAACCGGGCTTAATCACATCGGAACAATGATGCGGGGCTTTTCAATCTACCTATTTTTCATTACAGACATTGTTCTTGCGATTTTAGACCAAAACTTAGGAAAAGTGGGTTTATGAATCTACAAAGGGAAATATGCATCAGAGATGGGTTTATACAATGTTTAGCGCCCAACTGCGAGCTTTGTGGGTTATATGAAGCGGCAAAAAGGCTCGGGGCTTATAACCAAAGGCCAATCGCATCGAAAGTCTTATAAAGGCCGAAGACTTGTGTTCATCGTTTGTTGCCGATGTGATAAGCGTCGAAAGAGTTTAGTGCTTGGTTTTAGCGCTAGGGCACATGTGGGGAAGTGGTTTAGACTTAGCCCAAAGGGGCTTAAGCACACAGTAAAAAACTTTTATTTTTTATGAATTTTTCAATGTTTTTTGATGGATTTGGGGGTTTTGACAACGTTCAAAAGTGAGTTTTAAACCTTGTAAAAGGATTTTTATGAAGGGGAAAGGGAAATAAACGAAAAATAAAGGAATTCCATGGGAAAAAAAGGGGTAAAAATGAAGGTTAGTTTTGAGTGAAGGAGGGGAAAAATGGGATTTTGCAGCAGTTTTTTCTTCATGGAAAAACAACAGAATTTTTGGGTTCACAAGGGGGAACAGTAGTGACGATTAACCAAAGGATGGAATATCTTCATAAGAATTTAAGCACCAAAAATTTTGTTAGTAAAATTGTTTCTTGAAGGCTGTCCAAAAATGATTTAGCCATCACTTGATATGACAAAATTTTATAGGTGGCTAACACTTAGAATGCAAACAATGCATCCGTTCCCACAGGACAAGTGCTCCCCCTTAGCTTGTGCACCCTGAAAACTTTCAACAGCAAAAAATCAAGGAATATTCATAAAAAATTGAGAATGAAATAGAAATGTGCTAACTGGAACATCACCAGAAGTACCCAACAACACCACAACAGTTCTGAAGAGGCTGACCCAGAAATTGTGCCAACAAAAACCCATACGCGGTTTTCTGTATATAAACTCGCATATATACGTGACTGTCCTTTATGAAATCCACGTATCCAATTTAATCTTCTGAATTTGAGCAGATCTGATCTTCTGAGTGGCAGAGACAACTCTCAGCTTTTGTCTGAGATATTCGAATGCTTCCCTGGGAAGAGGTTTAGTAAATATATCAGCAACTTGTTCTTTGGAGGGAACATAACCCAATTTCACCTTTTGTTCAAGCACTTGTTCACGTAAGAAGTGATACTTGATAGGAATGTGCTTGGTCTTGGAATGCATTACAGGATTCTTTGAGATGCTGATGGCACTTGTATTATCACACATAATGGATGTGGGAGGTGAACATTTGATTTGAATGTCTTGCAAAGTCTGCATCATCCAAAGAAGTTGTGTGTAACATGATGTGACAGCCACATATTCTGCTTTTGCTATAGATAAGGCAATAGAGCTTTGCTTCTTGCTGAACCAAGATACCAGTCAGGGCCACGTATAGAATGAACCACCACTAATGCTCTTCTGATCATCAACATTTCTAGCCCAATCTGCATTAGTGTAAGCATGAAGAGTGAGATCAACATTCTTTGGATACGATAGTCCAAAGTCTTGAGTTCCTTGTAGATATTTGAATATTATTTTTACAGCATGAAGGTGAGACTCTTTTGGATTAGCTTGGAATCATCCAACAATCCCAACTGCATGCACAATGTCTGACCTTGTTCCTGTGAGATAAAGCAGACTTCCAATCATGGATCTGTATTCTGGTTGATTCACCATGGAAGAATCATCATGAGAATTGAGGTTACACCTGATTATCATTGGTGTACTTACAGGTTTGCAATCTTCCATCCCATACTTCTTCAGAATTTGCTTAAGATAATTTTCTTGTGATAAGAATATGCCATCTGTTGCTTGTTGCACTTTTAAACCAAGAAAGAATGTTAGTTCCCCAAGTAAAGACATTTCAAATTCTTGCTGCATAACAGAAGAAAATTTTTGACTCATGGACTCTTCATTACTTCCAAAAATGATGTCATCAACATATACAACCACAATCAATAGTTTATCATTTTCATTTTTTATGTATAAGTTTCTATCAGCAGATCCTTTTGAAAAACCTTTTTGATGAAGATATTTTTCAAGACGATAATACCATGCCCTTGGAGCTTGTTTGAGACCATATAAAGCATTTTTAAGTTTACAAACAAGTTTTTCATCATTGCCCAAAATGAATCCTTCTGGTTGTTCTATATAAAATTCTTCTTCTAGATCACCATTGAGGAAAGCAGATTTAGCATCCATTTGATAAACTTTGATTTGTTGAAAACTTGAAAAAGCAAGAAACATTCTGATGGCTTCAAGTCTAGCTACAGGAGCAAATGTTTCTTCAAAGTCTATACCTTCTTGTTGAGCATACCCTTTACAAACAAGTCTAGCTTTGTTTCTAATAACATCTCCATTTTCGTTTAACTTGTTTTTGAATATCCATTTTGTTCCAATAAAATTTTTGTCATGTGGTCTTGGAACTAGTTCCCAAGTATGATTATTTTCAATTTGATCAAGTTCTTCATTCATGGCTTGAATCCAACATTCATATTTGGTAGCTTGATTGAAATTATGTGGTTCAATAGTGGATAAAAATTCTAGATAGCTAGTAGACCCTACAAGAGTTCTTCTTGTTTAAACGCCTGACCCCTTTTCTCCCAAAATCTGAGATTCTGAATGATTCTTTTGAACATACCTAGATGGAGTTTTTTCAGATAGATCTTCTTCTACTGCTTCATTTGGTTCACCTTATATATTATCTCTATTAGATGCAGGAAGATATACATCATCATCATCTTCATTTGTTGTTTGAAACTCCCCTTTTGGAGATGAGAGAGATTCATCAATTACAACGTCAATGCATTCAACAATCTTCTGAAGTCTTTTATTGTAACATTTATATGCTTTACTTCTAGAAGAGTAGCCAAGAAATATTCATTCATCTGCTCTAGGTTCAAACTTTCCAAGCTTTTCATCATTTTTCTTGATAAAACATTTGCTTCCAAAAACTTTAAAATGCTTTATAGTGGGAAAATTACCATACCAAAGCTCATATGGAGTTTTATCATTGTTTACATGAACATGTGCTTTGTTAAGAATATTTACCGCAGTATGTGATGCTTCTCCCCAAAATGCGTCAGGTGTTCTTGAATCATCAAGCATAGCCCAAGCCATCTGTTGAACTGTTCTATTCATTCTTTCTACTACTCCATTTTGTTGTGGGGTACCAGCTACAAAAAATTGTCTTTTTATGCCATGTTGTTCACAAAAATCAAAGAATTCATCTAATATATATTCACCTCCACAATTAGATCTAAGACACTTGATTTTTAGATCTAATTCATTTTCAACCAATGCTTTGAAGATCTGGATTTTTTTGAATGCTTCATCTTTGTTCTTTAGCAACCCAATCGAACACATTCTAGAGAAATCATCAATAAATAGAATATAGTATTGTTCTCCACAGGGTGACCTTTTTCTCATGGGTCCACATATATTAGTATGAATGAGTTCAAGAGGCTTACTTGCTGATCCTTCTTTGGCATTAAATTTCACTCTGGTTTGCTTACCAAATTGGCAAGATTTTCATATAGTACTTTCAGGAAAAGTAATATTGGGAAGATCACAAATAGTTTTGAGTCTACTAGATTTATTGATTTGGGAGAACCTCAAATGCCCCAATCTTCTATGCCATAGCCAATTTTTTGAAGATTTACCCAAGTAACATTGTTCTTTACAACTTTTCAATACATACAAATTGCTTGGTGTTCTATTTCCTTTTATGATTTTTTTTCCTATATCAAGATCACGTACCACACATTCCTTTGAGCTAAAGACAAATTTAGTTCCTTGATAAGAAATTTGACTTACACTTAACAAGTTATGCTTTAATCCATCCACGTACATAACATTGTTAGCTTTCCCCTTTTCTTTTAGAAAAATCGAACCTTTTCCCTTAATGACAGCAGGAGTATCATTTCCAAAAGTAACATTCTTTTCTCTTTCTAGAGCCTTGTATGCAAGAAGTTTATTTCTGTCACCTGTCATGTGTTTTGAGTATCCACTATCAATGTACCATTGATTTTCTTCTCCTTCTGCAAATAAAGCTATGCCACAGTTCTCAACCTATAATTCCTTCTTTTTCCATACTTTGGAAGTTGAAGGTATATTCTCTTTTGGCTGAAGTTTGATCCTGCATTCAGATTCTTCATGACCAAAGTTATTGCAATAAGCACATTCAATTTCATTTTGAAGAGGAGAAAAATTGTTATATGTATTCTTCTTTATACCAATATCAATTCTTTTCTTTCTTGCTTCTCTAGTCATCATGGTTTTGTATGCAACACATTGAACAACTTTATGACCAAAATTATGACATGAGAAACATTGTCCATTGAAGAAGAAATTTTTGTGATCATGGAACCTTCTATTTGTGTTTACTTGTTGGTTGATATTTATCTGAAAGGTATTCTTGTTAGTTTTCTTTGTATTGAGGTGGTCATGCTTTACTTGTAAAGTTTCCTTGTTTCCTTGCTAGCGGTAGAATGTTGTAGGCTAGTTGTAGCATCTTTTAGATAGTTCGGTACTGAAGACTGAGAAGATTCTACGACGTATCCAAGACCTTTATTTATAATAGGAGAACATTGTACCTTGATAATTTCATCTAAGGTTTTAGATCCTTTAGCAAATCTAAGATTCAAAGTCTTTAATTTCAAATTTATTTTCTTAGACTTACTACTTCACATTCTAATTTCTCATTGTGTTTCTCCTTTTCTTCAAGATTATTTTTTAGAGTTTCTATGGATATTTTTTTTTCTTCCAAACATATTTTAAGCTGATTAATTTCTTCAAGAAAATCATTGTCTTTTAGAGCATCCATGAAAGTATCCTCTTCTTCTCTAGACTCTTTTTAAAATGCCATGAGAATTCTAAGATCTTGATCAGATTCTTCCTCACTATCTGATAGCCCATCACTATCTTCATGAGTATAATAAATTTTTCTAGTGCTAAATCGATTCTTATTTCTTCTTGCTACTTCTTTTCCCTTTTCATGTGTTTATTTATGAGGACACTTAGCAGCATAATGACCAACTCTTCCATAAGAAAAACATTTGAAAGGAAGCTTACCTTTGAACCTTCTAGCGCTAAGTTGGAGCTTCTTTAAAAAAATTACCTCATCTTCTTCTGAAATATACAATGATCCTTCTGTTTCTTGTACTTCTTTTCCTTTTGTAGAGGCTCTAAAGATGGCTTCTTTGACTTCAGAAGATCCTCCTTTTCTCATTTCACATGCAGTTAGAATCCCATGAAGTTGGACAATAGTAAGACTTTGAAGATCTTGTTTCTCTTCAATAGCAGACACTTTTGACTCAAATTTTGAAGTTAGAGATCTTAAAACTTTTTCAACCAAAGTAGTGTCAGTTATGGTTTCACCCAAGTTTCTCATACGATTTACAATATCATCTAGACGTAAAAGGAAACTGGCAATGCTCTCCTCATTATGCATCCTTATATTTTCATGTTGAATTCTGAGAGTTTGGAGTTTAGCACTTTTTACCTTTGTATCACCTTCATAGCTTAGAATGATTTTGTCCCATATTTCCTTTGTTGTATTCAACTGCATGACCTTGACAAATTCTAATTCATTCAAACTCCCCAATACTGCATTGACCGCCTTTGCATTTGTTTCATAGTTCTTTCTTGCCGTTGCATACGTTGGAACTGAGGCTGGATATTGATAACCTCCTTCAACGATAGACCATACATCTACTCTAAGAGACTGAAAATAGGATCTTGTCTATGTTTTCCAGAAGATTAAATTGTTTCCGTTGAAGAGTGGAGGCCTGATAGATGTTGTCCCATCTTGATTGTTCATCTTGGCTAATCTTCCTGCTCTGATACCAATTGTTGGGAAAAATACTGAGAAGGAGGGGGGGGGGGGGGTGAATCAGTATTTAGAACTCAAATTAATAAATGTAATTTTTCTTTTGCAGAATTCCATACGCGGCTTTTATGAACCAAACTCGCGTATACACGTGGATATGTTGAAAGAAACTAGCAAATACTGATATAAATTTCCAGTTTAGAAAGCTCCTCAGAAACAGTCTTTTAAATCAGATTCATCAGTTATGCATCAGGTTAGATAATCAATAAATATGTGCAGTAATAGTAGTATAAAACATCACACAAGTGGAACACACATGAACACCAATATTTAAGGCGGAAACCCAATTCGGGAGAAAACCACTGCTGTTGTCATCTCTGTCTTCAATATTTATTATATGGAAAACTGTTTACAACAATGTACTGATGCAGACTCATATTATTACGTAGGCTTCTACCTGCAGAAGACTCCAAATTTCACTCGTTTACCAGCTGCTACTGGAAGGGAGCTCCAACCCCCTTTCTTCTCGTTTACCAGCCACTGTTGGAAGGGAGCTTCAACCCCTTGAACATAACACCAGCTTCTACTGGCAAGAAGCTTATACTTCCATATTAAAGGCTTCAACCCTCAGACCCACTGCAGACCACGTTTCATCAATTTTCATACTGGATCAAACAGCTTCAACACAACCCTTTATCAACAATCATTAACTTTTCCCAACACTTCAATTAGAAAAATGAAAGCACTATGACCAGAAATTCAGAAATAACCAGACTTCAGAATAGATATGAAGATACAAACTCAACCCTGAACAGTCATTGATTCAAATAGCATACGCTACTTTGCTTCACTGAAGCTGCATACATATGTGCTTTCCTGTACATCAACCCGCGTATACTTCTGTGTATTTTATTCTTCAGAAAACCCTAACTGCCATGCGCGCTTTTCATGAAGCGAACCCGCGTATATACGTGCTTTTGTTGAAACCAACTAGCGTATACATCTGTAAAATATAAATTTTTCAGAACAGACTAGATCTATAAAACTTACCTAGATTTATTCATTTTCTTCAGTAGACTTGCGCCAGTTCTTCATCATTCCTTTAGTAGGTCATTCTAGAGATTCATCATCATCAGATATAGATATCTCGAACCATGATTATATCCATGGGTGCATCATAAATTCAGATCTATCAATTAATAACAGAGTTCATCCATGCAGATATTCCTTAGAGAATTTTATTCATCAACAACCCTTACACATGCACACATAGCACTATGATCTTCTTCTCCTTAAATAGATTTAGCTTTTACCAATACCATGAGTCAAAACCACTCAACTACTGATGGTAATCCTGGATGGAATCAAATAGATAATACAACACTCAATATTGTGGACTAATACCATGGTAAAGCCCCCTGGTATTATAAATTTGGAGCAAAAACATGCATACGCGACTTGGGACGTACGTATCCACGTACATACGCGACTTTATTTATCATTTCTCTGGCACTTGCTGGAATTATTTTCTCTGTCATATCTGAACTGATCTTTAGATACATCATTCTTACATCTTTAACAAATAGGTTTCTTATCATAGGAAACTCATCATGTAGGTTTCCATCAAGGATAACGTCATCAAGTAGGTTTCCATCAAGGACAACACATTACATCATATTGCCAACAAGAATCCATGTAGCTTCTAGGAAAGGTGATGAAGTGCTAAATGAGGTATATAATACTGCTCTTCCTTCTGATATAACATTTGTATTTATTAGGGAATAAAAAGGCACATTAAATGTAAGATCACTAAACATGTAAGAGCCCTTAAATGTTGAAAAATAAATATTAAATATTGTTGCGAAACATGCACTATGATAAGAAATAAATAAAACAATATCTTCTTCTAAAAATGAAAAACATAATATCAATTTACACTCTATTCAAAAGTTAATTAAAAAATTGCTAATGAGATAACAGATGTGAAAATTTTCCTTTCTGACACTCATGTAACAAAAAAATCTTGGAGACATTTTAGAAGGAACCCAACCCCCAATTCTAATCAAAATTATCTTGAATAATTCATCATTGATGATTACACTTATGGTGGTTTTTTTCGAGCTCATAATGATAAAAATTCTAAAGAAAAAAAAACTTGTTCTGCTTTTATAAACATGTTTGAAGTGTTTATTGATGGTGAGAATGAAGTTCAATGAGAGAATGAAACCAAGAAAGAAGAATAATATAGTAAAATTAATGTCTTATGGGATGTTTCTCAAGGAGGATTAAATGATAATGATTCCGTTGAAGATGAAGAAGAAATTAACATTGTACAAACTAGATCAAAAAGTCAAAATACTTCTTCAAATCAAGTATCCACATCAAATCCCAGTTCTTTGGCTCAAACCAAGAAAACTCAAATTATTGATAAAGTTACTTCTACATCTAATGTGTTTCCTATCACAGAGAATTTAAATTATGATTTAGTCAAATATCTGAAAAAAAATAAATAAATAAATAAAATAAAAATAAATAAATAGAGCTAATATCTCTTTATTTGAATTATCAAAACTCACTCAAAAAAGAGATAAATTGATAAAATATCTAGCGAATGATTCATCTGAAAAGCCTAATTCCAAAAAATCCCCATATAAAAATATTTCAAACATTAATGCAATGTTTATTGGAGATAGGTCATCCTCTAAAACTCCTGCTTTCCTATTAACTAATTTGAAATATGCAAAAGAAATGTACATAATCTTTTAGTCGATTAAAGGGCTTCATCTAATGTAATGCCCTTTTCTGTTGTTCAGAAATTAAAGATGTATCCTACAAAATTATCTACCAAAATTGTTCAACTCAATAAATCAAGTGTAGAGGTTTTAGGAGAAATAAAAAATAAAAATAAAAATAAAAAAATCAAACTTACCTCAAATCCTTAAAAAAATCAGATCATTGACATTATTGTCACATCTATTCCAGAATCCTATGGTTTAATTCTTAGCCAATATTAGTTAGAAAAACTTAATGGTTATTTTTCTATGGATTGGTCTCTATGGTTACCGTTAAACGGTAGACCAAATAAAGTCAACGTTGATCGTGAATAGCACATGAAACATACAATTACTGACCATGAAAATTTCAATGAGCCAATAAATCCTCTTGAATATTCATTAGGAAATTATACATTTGATACATATCTTGGTAATTATTCATTTGAAGAATCATCAGTGTCAGAAAATCCAATTGAATGCATGAACTTTCTCCAACTACCAACCTCAAATACAAGGAAAATTTATTACACAGAAGCTTCCTCCATATTAACAACTGATCAGATTAATAGTTTTACATTATATTTTGATGGATCCAAATCAAATGAAGGAACTGTGATCCAGGTGGATATTGGTGGCCACCCGCCTATTCCACTTGGGCCCCCACCATTGTCTCTTTCAGTTTTTCCGTTTTGGCATAACTTACTATTTTTAGCAGTTTTTCGGGTCCTGAACTTCCGGAGCCGTTTTGAGGCCCTAAACGACATTTTTTGGGTATGAAAGCCCCAACGAATTTTCTAATAAAATTTGTCCTGACAGCTGTAGTCCTCGGATAGAGCTTTCTAATGATGTATCATATGCGTCAAACGGAGATAGTATGCCAAAGTTACGTCCCTGGGAAGTTGAAACACCAATTTACCCAAACGGGGCCCATAGTTTTGGCGCTTCATCTCCTAGGGTTAGGTTTTTGGGATGTTTAGGGTTCTCCATTGTTTCTCAATAATAAATAGGCCCTTGAGCCACATTGTAACGCAGTTCAGAGGCCTGTAGCCGCCACATCTCTTCTCAGAGATAGCTACCAGTGCCCTAGCTAGTTTTATTTCCATTCTGTCTGTAAGCAAATTTCAGTTCTTTGATATTAATGAAATGAAGTGTTATTTCCATTGCATCTCTGTATTTATGGTTATATGTTTATTCTGTTGCGTTCCTGCATAAATCCGGATCAGTGGTATCAGAGCGGTCTGCTTTTTCTCGATCCTTCTTTGCATGTCCCCAACGAGGTCGAGGTATAAGGAGCTAGGGCTCGATCTGGTGGAACCTTTGCAAGATCAACCTCGCAAACCTCGACGGACGCCCATGGGGGACGAAAAGAAAGATGAGGGAGCAGGAGATCCTATCAAAATATTGCTCGAGGAGGCCCTCGAAAAACAAAGGAACGCGATGATGAATAGTTTTGCTCAGATCCTTCAACGGCTGCCCACCGGCGGCGCATCTGCATCCAGTAGCCACTCTGGAGTTGCGACTCCCTTTAAGGTACAAGTAAATTTTGACATTCCCATATTTGAGGGTCAAATAGACGCGGATGCCGTAGATAGATGGTTGAATCTATTAGAAGGATATTTCTCTGTTCATGACTTTTCAGACCGGGAGAAGATTATTTTTGCACTCCTCAAAGCTACCCCCCATGTTAAGGACTGGTGGGAAACCTACTGTGAGAACAAGGACCAGATAGAACCCTCTCTGTTCTCGGCCGTACCAACTTGGAATTCTTCCCGAGACGCCGTCAAGGAACAGTACTATCCCGTGGGGAGCTATGAGGACAAGTACATACAATGGACCACGCTGCGACAACAAAGGGATCAAGATGTGCACGAGCTGACGAATCTGTTCCATACTCTGCGCACAAAGTTGGGTATCAAAGATTCAGAGAAACATTTGGTGCTAAAGTATCGCAGTTGTCTGCACAGATACATTCAGGAGGAAATGGAGTTCCTCGACATCTCCTCGCTTGGTACGGCATACCGGTATGCTGCCAAGATTGAGCAGAAATTCAAACAGAAAAAGCGAGACTTTGGATCTGTGAATCAAAAGCAAGGAAAAGGTGCTTCCAAACCGCAGAACAAAGGACAGAGCATGGCGGCTAAAGACAACCCGTCAAAGCCACAAGAAAAAAACAACACCGTAAAGCCAAAGAAGGACACGGGAAAGTGGTGTGAGTTCCATAAGAGCTCCACTCACAACACAAGTGAGTGTCGGGCCAAGCAGTCGCTAGTGGCCGAGATGAGGGCTTATGAGTCAGATGCATGCTCTGACTCCGAATCAGAACCTGAAAAGGCGAATGAAAAAGGGAAACATATTATTGATGCGGAGCCCAACGCCACTGTTGCCACTGCAAAGATCCAAAAGGAGGAACCGGAAGATCCAGAGGAGGAGGAACGTCTCTTCCACTCCGAGATGTGGGTAAAGGGCTCCCCAGTACAGTTCATTGTCGACAATGGGAGCCAAAAGAACCTCATTTCAGCAGACGCCGTGAAGCGGTTGGGCTTGCCGACCACAGCTCACCCACATCCATACACCATCGGGTGGCTTCACCAAGGACGAGATCTCCGCGTCAGCCAGCAGTGCCGCCTGCCCTATAGCATCAAGCCCTTCACGGATGAGGTATTATGTGACGTTGCTCCTATTGATGTTTCTGATGTATTATTAGGACAACCATACTTGTGGAAGCGTCATGCTGTGTATGAGTCTCGACCTCGTGCTGTTATTATTACTTTGGGAAATAAGTTGTACGGGATACCAGAGGTACCACCTCCTACGACTATCTCTTTGGTTACTGCAAAACAATGTAGTAAGCTCATTTCCCAAACCAGGAAATTCGTTTTCCTGATGATCCGCCCCCGGGGCAAGAAGAAGACTGTGGCCACGACCTCCAGACAGGGCCCCTCTGCACGACAACAACAAATGGATAAGGTCGTGGAGGAGTACGGGGACATCTTCACCTCACCCACAGGGGTTCCTCTGCACTGCCAGGTCAAGCACCCGATTGATCTGACCCCGGGTGCGCCACTACCCAATGGACCGATCTATCGACGCTCTGTTCTGGAAAATGATGAAATCAAGAGGCAGATTCAGGAGCTGTTGCAGAAAGGTCACATCGGACCAAGTTCATCGCCCTGTGGGAGCCCGATCGTGTTGGTACAGAAGAAGGATGGGACGTGGAGACTCTGTATTGACTATCGGGCGCTGAACAAGATCACTGTCCGGAATAGGTACCCAATCCCACGGATTGATGACCTTCGGGACCAACTCCAAGGTGCAAAATATTTCAGTAAGATCGATATGATGCAGGTGTCACCGGGTTCAAAGCTAAGGAAGGCCTTTTTGAATGGCTGGTCATGCCTTTCGGGTTGACGAATGCTCCCGCAACCTTCATGAGGATGATGGACGACATCTTGCGTCCATTCACCAACTCATTCGTAGTGGTGTACTTGGATGACATTCTGATCTTCAGCAAGACTTGGGAAGAGCACCTTCATCACATCCGACAAGTCCTCCAAACACTGCGGCAACACAAGTTGTGTGCCAATTTGGAGAAGTGCACGTTTGGCATGACCCGGGTTCAATATCTGGGATACATTATTGATGAAAGGGAGGTGCATGTGGATCCAGCCAAGATCCAAGTCATTCGGGATTGGCCAGCCCCGACTACTATAACAGAGCTTCGCAGCTTTCTGGGTCTTGCTAATTTCTACCGTAGATTCGTGTTGGGATTCTCTCATATCACTTGGCCCTTTAGTCAAGTCACCAAAGGAGGAGCGAGAGAAAAATTCTTTTGGTCGGAACCTCAACAGAAGGCGTTCAAAGAATTGAAAAATCGCCTCTGTTCTGCCCCAGTGCTCACCTTACCGGACTTGCAGCAGCCATTTGAGATCGAGACAGATGCCTCTGACTATGCTATTGGGGCAGTTCTTACTCAACAGGGACATCCAGTGGCATATCACAGTGAGACATTGTCTGAGACAGTTCGCAAGTATCCCACCTATGACAAAGATATGTATTCCATTGTGCAAGCCTGTCGACAATGGAAGCATTACATTTTGGGGAAGGAAACAATCATCCACACAGACCACCGGCCCCTGCCTGAGTTCACTCCCCAGACTGGGAAGGTGGCTACAGCAGGTGCTCGCCTTGAAGTGGCTCTCCCCCTTGGCTGCATGATTTCCAACTCAACACTAAGCTGTGGAAGGGTAAGCACCAGTGTGTTGCAGACTGCACCAGTAGGACACGATCGTGGGCTGCAGCTCTACCTGCCTGTGCTCACTCTTGCTGGGCTGGGCACACGATTGAGCGCTTCTCTGAAGAGTGACCCAGAATTCGGCCACACTTACAAGGCACTCTTGGGGGGCACGCAAGTTCCAAAATTTTCACCTCCAAGATGCACTTTTATGTCACCTGGGACACCTTTGTGTTCCTTCAAGCGAGCGTGCCAAGATGATATGGAAAACACACTACAGTCAAGTCGCTGGGAATTTCGGGGTCGAGAAAATAGTAGCAATACTACAAAAGTATTTCTATTGGCCGAACCTTTGAAAGGATGTCGAGAAGCACATCAGATCCTGCACTGCTTGTGCCATTGCCAAACCGACCATCAAGAAGCAAGGCCTATATACTCCACTACCTACCCCTAGTCGACCGTGGGAATCCATCTCCATGGATTACATGTCGGGCCTGCCTTCTACTAAGAATGGAAATGATTGTGTTTTCGTGGTCGTTGACAGATTCTCGAAGATGGCCATCATGGCGGCCTGTAAGAAGAATATCACAGCAGAAGCCACTGCTAAACTCTTCTTTGAACGAGTGTGGGTGCACTTTGGGATCCCACAGTCTATCATATCAAATCGAGATAGCAGGTTCCTCGGCACATTTTGGTCCAGCCTCTGGTCAATGTTGGACACAAAGCTCACCAAGTCCACAGCTTTCCATCCCCAAACAGATGGCCAGACAGAGGTCGTCAACAGAATGATTGTACACATTCTGCGCATGTACAACTCAAAGCATCCACGCACATGGGACGAGAGCCTCCCCTATGTACAACACGGTTATAACCGGGCTCTCCACAGTTCAATTGGCCATAGCCCCTTTCAGGTGGGCTTGGGATTCCAACCACTATGTCCCATTGACATAGCCATGCCGTTTGCAGCTGCTCAGGCCGATTCAGCTCATGTCCAGTCCGAAGTTGACAAAGCAAGTAGCTTCATCGAGCGCATTCAACACATCCGCCAACAGGTTCATGATATATTGGACAGAGCCAATGCGAAGTACAAACAACGCCATGATCAACACCGGGTGCCACACCACTTCCAGGTGGGCGACAAAGTATGGCTACATTTGCAGAAGGAGCGCCTCACTGGACCTCACCGCAAGCTTCGCCCGCTCCGATACGGGCCGTACACCATCACCAAGGCTGTAGTTAACAATGCCTTCGAGCTTAGTATTCCACCATTCCTTGGTCTGCACCCAGTCTTCAATGTGGATCGCCTTCGTCCTTACTTTCCACCTCTACTGGACACCTCGGACATTGCAGAACAACTCACACCAACAGAGTTAAACCCAGACTGCATGGAACAGGCCACCACAGATTGTATCATGGACATACAAATCAAGAACACTCGCCAACAGAAGATCCAACTATATCGGGTTGTCAAAGCTGGCCAACTCCTGCACCAAGGAAAGTGGTTCACCAGGGACCAAGTTCAGCAGAAATTTCCTCATCTCATGGAGGAACTTAACGCAATGGGGACCATTGCTTCCTAAAGGGGGAGGAATGATCCAGGTGGATATTGGTGGCCACCCGCCTATTCCACTTGGGCCCCCACCATTGTCTCTTTCAGTTTTTCAGTTTTGGCATAACTTACTATTTTTAGCAGTTTTTCGGGTCCTGAACTTCCGGAGCCGTTTTGAGGCCCTAAACGACGTTTTTTGGGTATGAAATTTGTTGTGATTTGATCATCAAATTGTCACAAAAGTTGTAGTCCTTGGATAGAGCTTTCTAATGATGTATCATGTGCGTCAAACGGAGATAGTATGCCAAAGTTACGTCCCTGGGAAGTTGAAACACCAATTTACCCAAACGGGGCCCATAGTTTTGGCGCTTCATCTCCTAGGGTTAGGTTTTTGGGATGTTGGGGGCTCTCCATTGTTTCTCAATAATAAATAGGCCCTCGAGCCTCATTGTAACTCAGTTCAGAGGTCTGTAGCCACCACATCTCTTCTCAGAGATTCGCTACCAGCACCCTAGCTATTTTATTTCCATTATGTCTGTAAGCATCTTTCTGTTATTTGATATTAAGGAAATGAAGTGTTATTTCCGCTGCATCTCTGTATTTATGGTTATGTGTTTATTCTGTTGCGTTCCTGCATAAAATCCGGATCACATGTGCATTAAATATTTATGGTCAGTGCAAGAGTGGATCACCAATACGGGCACAAATTTTCTGATAAAATTCGTCCCGACAGCTGTAGTCCTCGGATAGAGCTTTCTAATGATGTATCATATGCGTCAAACGGAGATAGTATGCCAAAGTTACGTCCCTGGGAAGTTGAAACACCAATTTACCCAAACGGGGCCCATAGTTTTGGCGCTTCATCTCCTAGGGCTAGGTTTTTGGGATGTTTAGGGTTCTCCATTGTTTCTCAATAATAAATAGGCCCTCGCGCCTCATTGTAAAGCAGTTCAGAGGTCTGTAGCCACCACATCTCTTCGCAGAGATAGCTACCAGTACCCTAGCTAGTTTTATTTCCATTGTCTGTAAGCAAATTTCAGTTCTTTGATATTAATGAAATGAAGTGTTATTTCCGCTGCATCTCTGTATTTATGGTTATGTGTTTATTCTGTTGCGTTCCTGCATAAATCCGGATCAAACTGGTATTGGATGTGTCTCAATTGATCCACGAGGGAATATATTTCTTCTTTCTTGCATGTTGAATTTCCCTTGTACCAATAATATAGTTGAATACAAATATTTATTACAATTTCTTCATAAAGCTATTGAAATAGATATAAAAAATATCATAGTTTTAGGTGATTCAGAAATTATTGTCAAATAGTGGGATAAAACCATTCATTGTGTATCCAACCTTTTGAGCAATTACAGACAAGAAGTATGGGGATTAGATAATAAGTTTGATAACTTTGAGTTAGATTCTATACCTCGTTCTCAAAATGTTGATGTTGATCTACTTGCTAATGTTGCATCAAAGCTACTTCATCTTGAATTTTTTTCTCCATAGCGTTTCAGACAAAATTATGCTCAGACCTTCAATTCCTAATAATACAACATGTATTTCCAATCAAATCTAACACTCAACATTTTCAGTAAAAATTAAGGAAAATTCACCCTAGACTTGAAGGTAAAATCAAAGAAGAAATGAATAAACTTTTAAAAGATCGGATTATTTATCCAGCAGACATTCACAATGAATACCCAATTTAGTTCTAGTTTGAAAGAAAAATGGAGATATTAGGATCTGTATAGATTTTCAAAATCTGAATAAATCATCTCAAAAATATAATTATCATGTCCCTCCAATGGAACGGATACTTCAATTAGTTGCAGTATCTAAACTTTTCTCTCTTCTTGATGGATTATCCGGTTATAATCATATTTTGGTTGCACCAGAAGATCAAATTAAAACCACTTTTCGAACAAAATGGGGCACATATGCCTATTAAAATATTCCATTTGAACTAATCAATTTTGGGTATTCCTTTCAACAAGTCATGGATATTGATTTTAATGGACTTATTAATAAATTCATGGTGGTATATCTCGATGATATCACATTTTATTCAAAGAAAATATTTTTTTAAGACAAATCTGCACCATGTCACAACATAGACGAGAGAATACATTTCAAATTCATGCCAAAAATGGGCATTATGGTTTTCACAATGGTTGGATTAGTCCATTTCCTAAAAAAACTTCAAAATGTGACTGAGATATTACAGAGGTACTGTTATATACTTTAAAGAACTATCCAAGCAACAAAATACATTTGTATCTTCGCATAAAAAACTAGAATTAGATTATCCATTTGAATCTGAGGGCTTACTGAGATCAATTCCAATTGATTCATCTTCTGTGTTGTAGTTCTTCTCAGCTAGTTGTATCTTCAATTTTTCTATTTGGCTACTTAACGCATAAACTTCATCCTCTATCTGGTTAATTTTTTTACTCTTTTCAATGTTTCTTTCATTCATCTTGTAGGAATCCTCTTGCTATATCTAGAAGCACCTCTTCAGCTCTGCCAGAATTTCCCTTAATTCATGGTGTTTCCATTCACAAGGAGTGCATAGATGCAGTGAGAAGGTGGCCATTGGGGAACAAATCTCCCATTTCCTTTCAAAACGACTTGCCACTCTGCCTGAACGTTTCGTCAGAAGCCCCAGTGTTTCGGTTCCATGCTGACTTCCCAAGAGAGAAAACCTGAGGGGATGACCATTGTCCAAGAACCACTCAAAAACATAGGCTCAATTCCATAATGCACTGCCAAATGACTGAAACCCCCTTATTCCCATAACTCAATTGATAGTTTGTTGAACCAAATTATCCCAGCTGCCAACCATACACTCCCAATTCTACCAATTCTCGCCAAAACACCCCGAATTCAAATTCCAAAACACCCCAAATTCCACCAAGACTAGAAATCCTCTTCAAGGACAAAATTCCAAAACAGGGCCTAAATTCCGCTTCGAGGCTGTAGCAATTCCTCAAAGAAACACTTAAGACGAGTCCCAATTCCAGCCAGGGACAACATTTCAGACACAAATGACCCTAGACCACTCCTTAGAGACCCGTAGATAGAAAAAGACTCTACCGCCCTTAAATCGTCCCAAGCCAGATGGTTAGAGACCCCAATTTCCCACATGCAACCCCAACCATGACCCTGATACCATCAAACTATGACCTCCAGAGCCTCTACCTGTCTTCTAATGCATTTACAGTCTATGTTCCTTAATTTATAGTAATCACTGAGTCGGGTGAGTAAGAAATTACCTCCAGGTTCCCAATTCTTATCCATGAATGACTTTCTCAGTGAAACGACATTCCTCTAAAGCATATTAACTTCCCCTCGTGCAAGCCGTCGGATCTCCCCATGCAAAATTAAATGAAGCTCATTCCCAGATGGTTCTCGCATGGAATTGTTTGTTGGTTCTTGCGACGGGCATGATTATGAATCATAGGGATGATAGCTCCCACACTTATTCCAATCCCATCACCAAGTCTCTTGATCAACCCTATACTGTAGCCACCGGTCGAAGTATAATTTTTGCATGGCACTTTATAGGTGCAATAAATGTGCCACCTACTCCTTTTGATACACAGTTTGAAACAAATAGAGACATGGCGAAGGGATGGAGGGGAGGGGGGATGGGAAAGAGGGGATCGGGGAAAATGATGTCAATGTGGGATGGGGAGAGGGGTGAGGGAGGGGTGGGGGGGGTTGGGGGAGATGACAACGAGGGATGGGGGAATAGGAGAGGGGAGGGGAGAGAAGGGATCGAGGGAAAGGTTGTCACTGAGGGAAAAATTCAGATGAATCATGGAGGGGAGAGAGGGGTGGGAAGGGGGAGGGGAATGAAAGAATAAAATCCTAATATAAAAAATGATTCGAGATAAATAAAAATTCCAATTTATCTCTAAAATCCATGATATATTACTATTTTTCCTATTATGAGGAATATAATTTTCATCAAACATAATATTGTCCATGATCTGGGCTAGGGGATAGGGAGGTATGCTTAATTTCCATTTAATAATTGGTTATGGCTCTCCTTTATTTGGCCGATTATATTTGCTTGCATGTCTACCTCCTGGTTTGGCCTTCTTAAAATATGAAATAAATGAACTTTCTCAAAGAGTAGGCAAAGTCCTTTGATTATTTATAGGATTTGATTCAACTTATTATTGTGTGATGCATTGTTTTTTACCATTTTTGTTAATATTAGAAGGGATTCCCCCAAAAATTTCATAGCCCTTATCCCTCTTTGATGAGCTATGGTAATTCCATAGAGTAACCCATGGGCTTAATCTTGATTATTTTTCCTTTTTCCCAAAACCCAAGCATATTGATCCACGATTGTTCCTTCAGGGTTAGTGAGAACCCATCCCCCTTATGCCACCCCAGGATTTCCTTTTGAAGCTCCATCGAATTTTAATGTCCATTCTTTCTCCTTGCTAATCCAATCAACAAGCCTTCCTGAGACAAACAAAGAAGTCAAAGGGGTCTATTTCTCTTAATTTTCCTTAAGGGAGGGGGGCTCGTAGGCCTTTCCCATAGAGAGAACCAGACCACTTTAGAAGTATCTAGAGAGTGATCTAGGATAGGTTTATGAAATTAAAAAAGGAGGAAAGGCATTTTAGAGTTGTATTCCTTACTGGAGGGAAGGACGAATTGAATATTGCTTTATTTCTTGATAGCCAAATTTTCCAGCAAATGTATTGAGGCAGAGGAGGCCATAGTTCTTTGAGAGTATTTTTTGGCCTGAAGGGAGCCCACATAAAACTTGGACCAGGAGTCAAAAATTATTTTGAGGTCATTCGGGCATCTTTCTCTCCAAAATAGAGGGCCAAGGGCCACCGGCCAAACCATCTTGGACTACTAGAAATGGAGAAAAAGGTGGGGAAATTTTTCTTCCGAGCTTTCACATAATGGACATGTAGAAGGGCTGATGAAACCTATTCTCTCAAGATTCTATGCTGTAATAATTTATGTATGAGCTAGTGGCCAACTAAAGAAGTTCACTTTGGGGATTGCATTGGTAGACCATAACTTTTCCAATTTGTGGATTTAAGGGGGATTTTAGCTTCAAACAGTAAATGCGCATGGCCTTCTCTAACTCTGAAAGCATAATTCTTCCACCCCCATTTTTCCTCTGCTGATTTTGCTAAAGGATCACAGCCTGTTAGTTTTTCCAAAAGGATATCTCTCATAGTAATAAAATTAACAAGTATTTTTTCCACATTCCAGCCAAACCAATTTCCAAAGGCATCTCAATTGGAGATTTAATCCAAATGCTCTACTCCCTGTTGTATAAAATAATCACGGAGAAGATAGTTTGAGGGATCCTCTCCCAATGGGGAAATATCAAGGATTTGATCCTTCCAAATATTACTCGAGACTCCATTTCCTGGGATTTTGTAGAGGTTGTTCGTAATGAGATTCGATGATTCTTTTAAGAGCTTCCAAATGGGAGATCCTTGAGAAGCATCCAATTATTCTTGTCTGTTGTTGTGCTAGTTTATATACTTTTCTCTAATGACTTGAACCCACCAACAATCTATGATTTTTTCATTATCCACCATATTTTTTCTCCCATTGCTGAATTAGCCAAGGATGGGTCTCGAATTCCTAGCCCACTGTGTAATTTTGGTGATCTAGTAATTTTCCAATTTACCAGGTGAAATTTTTTGTGTTCTTGCATACCCCCTTCCTAGAGGAATTTCCTAAGAATATTCCAAGCTGATGCATAACATAATTAGGATCCTCGAGAGAAAATATTGATAGAGTGGTTGGATGACAACACTCATTTCACCAATATTGTTCTTGCCACTATATTTAACCAGATACCTCCCTAATTTACTATTTTTATATTTATTTTGTCGATAACCCCTTGCCACACACTTGAAGTCACCATTATGAGGAAGATGGGGACCCCAAGGTAGATGAAGTCTTTCCATTCTCTGATAGTTTTGAATCCCAAAATCTCTTCAATATTTTTAGATTTTTGGATGGAAATATTCCACGTGTAGGCCTAAATTTTGTTATCATTTGTGGCCCCTCCTGAGGCTTGGTGTAATTTTTCAAAATTAACTTTGAAACATCTATAAATAACAAAGGATCCCCCCCCGTAGAAAGACAATATCATCAGTAAATTGTCCATGGTTGATACTTTTGATTCCTTCTTTGTAACTTATCCCCAGAAACTGATGAGATTGCCACTTTTCTTCCAATATTCTGCTCAGAGTGTCTTCCATTATAATATAGAGGAAAGGTTAGAGGGGATAGCCTTGACACAACCCCCTAGGGAATTTGAAGAAGCCTGCAACACTACCATTTACAAGAGGTGCAATCCAAGGACTGGAGATACACAAAGCGATCCATTTTATAAAAGTAGAAACAAATCTCATCTTCCTCATGAATTTTAGAAGAAAGCCATGGCTTATCCTATTAAAAGAATCTGCTATGTCTAATTTTATTATCATTCCCTGATATCCTCATTTCCAGCTAGAATCAATAGCTTATTGTATGAAAATAATATTGTCAAAAATTGACGACCAGGCACAAAACCCCTTGGTTTATAGAGATAAATTGTGGGAGCAATCCTTTGAGTCTAGAAGCTAAAAGTTTCGAGAACGCCTTGTATGAGATGTTGTAGAGAGAGATCGACTTGAATATGATGAATGAGGATGGGCATGACTCTTAAGGGATTAAGGCCAAAAAGGAGGAGTTAATTCCACCTCCCAAAATGAATCTTTTGAAGGAGTAGTCGATCATTCTACATAAATATTTGTGGATTACCTCCCAAAAGTTCTAATAGAAGTTTGTCGAGAAGTCGCCCGACCCAGAAGCTTTGTCAGGAGAGAAGGAGAAAACAGTTGACTTGATCTCCTCAGTAGACAGAGGTGATATCAAAGCCTTATTCATTTCAAAAGAGACCAATTATGGGACGATTTCAAGGAAATAATCCTCACTGATCTGGTCACTTAAATGGTCTTCTTGATAGAGGCTCTTAAAATGGTCCAAAGCTGCTCTTTTTATTTCTTCAAAATTCGTTAGAGTTTTCCCCTCATGTTGGATTTGAGAAACATTGTTCTTGCTTTCCCTAAACTTTGCCTACTTATGGAATAATTTTGTATTTCTATCTCCCGCCATTAGCCAATTGTTTCTAGATTTTATTTTCCAATACTCTTCTTCTCTTTTGAGGTGACTGTGAAGAGTTTTGAATATCTCAGTTTATTTTTGGAAGTCCAAAGAAACTATTGTGGCTGACTCTATTTTTCCCTATAATGAGACCAATTGGTTTTCCATGTCCATTATAGCATATTTCCTTTTAGACTTGTTTTCTTTTAACCACTTTTTGATGCTTGATTTTAACCTTTTGATTTTTGCTTCCAAAATAGAGATAAGACTCCCATCAACACAACCCGACCAGGAATGTGATATCATTGGAGAGAAATCGTTCGAGTCAATCTAGAGAGGAGAGAATCTAGAAGGAATAGGCCCAAGGTTGAGGGAGGGTGAAACAAGGACACTAATAGGGTGATGTTAAGAGTCACACCAAGGGAGAATGAAGGATTTTAGGTTGATTTTTTGCATGACCAAACTGTTAGAGGCCAGGAAATGGTCAATCCTAGTAATAATATGGCCCGGCTCGATGTTTTTATTGTTCCAGGTGTAAATAAATTGCATAGGCTTTACATCAAATAGACTGAGATTAAGGATTAAGTCCTCCATGTCTTCTTGGGAAGCATACCTAAGCGAGGAGCCTCCCCTTTTCTCATTTTGACCCAAGGTGGTGTTTAGGTATCCACACAGGATATATTTTCTCCCATACTCGGAGTTTTTTAATTCCATTAAGGACTTCCAACACTATTTTTTCTCTCTAAATTGGACATGCATGTATAAATTGATCACTGAAATAGTTTGTTGTAGTTTTAAAATATTTAAAGAGGTTGCAATACAATGAGTATTTTAAATTATCTTATCAAATGTAATTTTGCAGGGTCCACATTGTGCAGAGGCCTCCTAAAGCACCTCTTTAACTATTAGCTTCTATTTTTCTAAAACCCCAAAGCGAAGGGTGAATATAGGAGATTTCAGTCTCACTCAAATTTGTCTCCTAGAGGAGGGAAACTTCTGGTTTTTCATTTTATATCAATGATTTAACTTCAATTATTCCCCATTTGGAACCAAGAACCCTACAATTCCAGGAGATAATATTCATTATTTACCTTTAGTGGTTGTTTTCCCTTTTGCAAGGCCTCTTGTGTTTCCTTTCTTCCCTCCTTTGTTCCCCAAGTCAGCTAATTGTCGCGGGATAGTGTGTTGGGAGCCTAGTTCCTTATCCTTTTCTCGTTTTTATTTCCTTACTTATTTGTTTTATTTTTGTCCTAATATTCTTATATTTAATTTTATATCCATTAGTCTTGCACCATCTGAATTTTCATCTGAAAAGCTCACGAGAAATATTTTTACTGCTATTTCTTTTGTGGATAAGAAGCCTTCTTCTTCTTCCTCTTCATATGTGGTGTCTTCCACACTGCTGTATTTTTCTGGATTTGTGGGTAGAGCTACTATATTCTTCGAAGTCGAAGGAGGAAGAGAAGCCTCAGCACTAATTCCAGGGGCAGGCCCTCCTTCTTCGCAAATCAAGGCCAGGTCTGTGAACTTTTTCTAGTTTGTGCCATATTAATTTTCTAGGGTTTGTGTTTCCAACGCAAGGGTTGGTTTGCTTTTACATGGGCCTTCTTTCGTAGGAATTGTTTTTGAGGTTTTCACTGGTCCATTATTTTGTTTGGTATTTCTTTTTTTCCTCTTGGCATTCTTTCATTGTTCATTTGACTCTCCATGTTGCACAAATTTTTCCTGTTGCTTGAGACAACCTTTTTCAAAGCGCCCATATTCATGGAAAATTTTGCATTTAAAGGGAATTTGGTCGTAGTCCAATTCCTGAACATGTGACTAATTATACATACAGAGATTTACAGCCGCAGGAAACCCTTTTCGAGGTCAACTTCCATGCAGATCCGAGCACAAGAAAATAATCCATATTTTGGTATAGCACAGTTTATATGTTTCCCCAATTCATTCCTAATCAGAAGGAAGGTTGCGTTGTTCTAGCAATGGAGTGGGAGGTAATGAATCTTAACCCAAACTGGAACCGAGGAGGGGACATCGCATTCTGAAATGAAACTAGGACTCCATCTATCCAAATACAACCCATGAGCACCCAAGAAGTATGGGTCACTCTTGAATACCATATATTTGTCCAATCTATTTTCAAAGAAGAAAGTATAGAATCCCTTCCCACATAACATTGACATAACTTCTCCTTGAATAAGCAGTTTCCAGTTCTTTTCTATCCAGGAGCACACTGAACGGGACGACAAAAAGAGACCCATGAATTTACCAATAAGGTCACGGTCCATAAGCTACAGGGCTCTAGAGTTATCTTTTGGATCACTGATAGAGATCTTAGGGATTTCATTTGCTTTTCTAAAAAATCAAGAGGGTCCATGTTTCTAAAATTGAGGGGTTTTTACAACCAGAGAATTAAGGGATGCAATGTCTACATCAATTGAGCCATTCAAGGCTGGTGCAGCCATAAGGTTGTTCGACCAGAGAAGGGAGAGAGAAAATATGAACCAAGGCAGAGGGAACTCGGAAGAGGGGAAGAAAATAGATGGAGGAGAGGAGAAACCCTCAGCAGGAGGCTAGGGAGAGGGGGTCACAGACACCATAGAGCTAGGTCATGGACGCGCGTGAGCTTCTAGGTTTTTTTCTTCGCTATAAAAATCAAAGGGAATAATTCAACATGTTGATCATTTGTCAAAAATATTTGAAATATGTCAAAAAAATGGAATCTCATTAATTCCCAAAAAGAAAAATTTTGTTATCGCTGAAGGTAAATTTTTGGGGTTTTAAAGTTCTAAATAAGGCATTGTTATTGATCCATATAGAATCAACTAAATCTTGCAAATTTTTCTTCCTCGTAATAAAATATCTATGCAATATATTCTAGAAAATATTAATTTTGTTCGAAGATTTATTCCAAGTTTTGTTGAAATAGTTAGACCAATGCAAGATATGATTAAGAAAGGTCATGTTTTTAAATGGGGATCTCTGAAAAAATATTATTTTCAAAAAATAAAAGAAGCCATTGTTGTTGCTCCATCCTTAATCAGTCCAAATTTTGACAAATAATTTGTGTTGTATACATTTGCTTCTGATATCTCATATGAAACAGTCCTTACTCAAAAAAAATTTGAAGACATGGAAATTCCTATTTCATTTATGTGTTCTAGCTTTCAGGGTGCTTAAATAAACTATCCAAAAATAGATAAGCAAGTTTATGTTGTCTATAAATCAGTCAAACACTTTAGACCTTGTTTATTGAAATCTCATACTAAAGTGATAGTTCCCCATCCCAAAGTTATAAATTTATTGGTTCAAAAGGATTTAGGAGAAAAAAGAGCAAACTCGATGAGTACATTGCAAGAATATGATTTAAAAATAAAACCATCTAAAGTCATAAGAGGACATGGCCTATATAAATTATCAGCTAAAGAAGAAGGATATCATCCAGAGGAAGACCAAAGTTCCAATTTTGAAGTAGGATGGTACAATGAATCTGAAATGAATCAAGAACACATTTTCTACACGCATGTACCAAAAAATACATGGTATGCAGATATAAAATATTTCTTAATTCATGGTATTGCTCCTAACCATCTATCAATCAAAAAAAAAGGAAATTTACAGTTGAAATTTTTCAAATATCAATTAATTGATGACATTATTTTTAGGAAAAATTATGACGATGTTTTTCTAAGAAACATTGAGAAATATTATGAAAATAAGGTTTTAATGGAGTTACATGATGGAAATTTTGGTGGTCATTTGGGTGAATAAATCACTTCACATAAAATCTTACGAGCGGGCTATTACTGACCCACTTTTCAAGGATTTTGTTTCATATGCAATAAAGTGTAAATAATGTCAAATGGCAACAGGAAAAGAAAAAAGACCATATATTCCTTTTCAACTTGTTGAGGTAAAAGGACCATTCAAACAATTGGGATTAGATATCATTGGTGAGATTAATCCAAACTCTTCAAAGTTACATGAATACATTCTCACAACTACTAATTATTTCACAAGATGGATGGAAGCAATTACTTTGAAAAAGTCCAACGATGAATAATTACGACCATTCCTGGAAACCCATATTATCACAAGGTTTGGAGTTCCATTATCCTTTGTCTTTGATAATGCTTCATATTTTTCTTCTCTTAAGATGACTAAATTTTTCCTATACAAAGTTATTAAGATGAAATTCCCTACTAATTATTACCCTCAAGGTAATGGTCTAACAAAATCCACAAATAAGAACCTGATTCAAGTTATTAAAAAGATTGTTGAAAATCACCAAAACAATTGGCATAATCAATTATATAATGCCCTTTGGGTTGATAGAGTCCCTCCTAAAAGAGAATTACGAAATTCTCCATACTTTTTGTTATATGGTAAGGAAGCCATTTTTCCACCAAATATTTTCTTACCGTCTATTCAGATAGCTCAATCTATAAGGGATAATTCAATTAAAGATATGGATGTTATATTATATACATTTTTGAAGAAGAATGACAAAAAGAAAAATCTAAGTTTCATGAACATCAATAAATTATCAAAATATGGTTTGATAAACATTTAGCAGCTCACATAGAATTTTCTCTAGGTGACCTTGTTCTCAAATGGGATAAAATTCATGAAGAGAGTGGAAAGAATTCTAAGTTTAAACATCTTTGGATGTGTCCTTTTCAAATATTTTCAAAAATTGGTCCATCAACTTATATTCTTCAAACACTAGAAGGCCAAGTAGAAAATTTTCCAGTAAATGAGAAAATTTTGAAACTCTATTTTTCATAAATGAAAATCCCTCTAGAACATATGTAAATATTGTGTTTTATTAAGGATGTTGGTATCCGAAATAACCAAATTTTTTATTATCATTTTTAAACTTTTATACATATGCTTTCTTTCAATTTATTTCTGTAGTTGTAGAATTACAACTATGATTACATACTTGAACGAGAATATTTTTACCATATATTATCTTATGTTTTAAAACAAGTTCAATTTTAAGGACAAAGTATTCTTAAAATATGACAAATCTAGAAATACTTGATGTTATTATAGCTTCTCCTTAAACTTTTGGTAGTATGAAAAATGATTGATTGGTTATTTTATTGTATGAGAGTTCCATCATCTTTATATAATTTAAAGAAAAAAAACAAATTCTTTCAAAGAAGATCACTAATATAATACAGATTTTGAGTTTATTTCAATACATCAAAGTATTTTTTATCAAAGAGAATCTCTTAAAAAAAAAAACCTTGCTTCTGTCATTTGGCTATATTTGATCAATTTCAAAATTGATTGTAAGCTAAAAAGTGAAAACATGAAGTTTTACATTAATAGGAGAACGAAAAAACCTGTCGGGGCTATGAACGCTTGTTGGCAACGGGTCGATGTTTTTAATCCAACTAAATGGGATATTTGCATTCAGAAAAAGTGAAGCAATATAAATTTTCATAGAGAGATGATTATAATGCAAAGCAGAAAAACTTTGATAGTATTAAAATTCTAAACTTAGTGTTTAAATTTTGAGATGATGATTGAATTATAAGGTTCTAGAAGTACAAATAAACTCATTATTTGAATCTTATTACATAAAATTTTCGTTTTCTACATTAGTAATTCTATTTCGATTTTTTGTACCATTGTTACTTTATCAATTATCTCATTGATAGATCATAATTTAGAAAACAAATATCTGGAAACTTTATTTTATTTTAAATTATAAATTGAAACTTAACAGAGATAATTTATTTCTAGTATCGCCATTTGTTGTTATGATTACAACAACCCTATTGTGTTTTGTTCATAAGAAAATAAATGAGAAAACAAAAGGCCTCAAACTTTTTTTTGTTTTTTCATAAAAAACCCAAAAAATTAAAAAATTAATTAGGTTGTAGGTCAGAGCTATAAAGGAATTTTTTTAAATAAAATTATGAAAATACCTGATCGTTCGACTATCTTACTATCTAACCACCCGACTAGCAGGTGAGGTCGACAACCAAATTTTTCTATAAAAATAAAAACACCTGATCATTCGACTATCTGACTACCTAACTTAAAGACAAAATCCAACCATTCTGTAGTCGGGGTCAAGATGAAATAAATAAATAATAAACAAAATAAATTCTCGATTTTCTGTCCCCTAACTGTACGAATATCTAAATAAAATATTTTTTTTATTGATTTACGTGTAGTTTCCTTTTTGAAATAGATTTTCAAATTCTTTCATTTCATGTTCAATTGATTTGTTTGTTATATTAGCAATTTTTTTTCCAATCATTTCTCGATTCAAAAAAATAAAGAGTTGGCATGCATTACAGGAAATTAATGAAGAAAATTAATTCACAACTTTCTCATATTTGTAAATAAAAATTCGTAAGTTCTTAGAGTATTTTGGCTGCATTTTGTTCTATTAAGCCTGGTTCAAAGAAAAGTTTGAATTAAGAAAATAAGATATCTGTTACAGGAATATTTTGTAAGCATAATGATTCTATGAATAATTCTTCATTCAATTTCAGATTTTAAATAAGAGAAGTTGATATATGCTATTTTTGTTCACGGGTCATAAAATGGGTAAAAGGGAAAAACTCTCGTAGCTAAACAACCAATGGACCAACTAAGGGAGAAAATTAAAGAAATGGAGAATCTGCAACCATAGGAGGGAAACATCAACCCATTCCTCATCTCGGACTCAACCTACAAGACACAAAAAGTAGATAGGATGACATGGAATGAATATTTGATTTCTTTAAGGAAAGAGGATGGATAAACAACACAAGGTATTCTCAAACTAAGAAAAACTAGATTGAAGATATAAGAGCAACATAGTTACACAAAGTAGCAGTTAGGGCCAGAATTTTTCCTTACTATGACATGGTTTCAGGGATTTTTTCTCATTCTAATATTAAAATCCGAACAATATCACACCATCAGAAAACTATCATAGCCTCATGGAAAAATGAACTCCTATCGACCATATATAAGCTTAGTCCCCAAGAAATCCACCTTCATGTTGATTTCCTTAAGAATTCTAAAGCACTGCCTTCAAGAAATGTGGAGAGAATTATGACAAAGTGATTGAATATTGGTTAAGGGAAGAAGATGAAGGTTTCAAGCTCAGAGCAAACAAATATATCCCATAGCTATTTTTAAGAAACTCATAAGGTTTCTTATTAAAATTCTAACCATATTATATGGGGAGAAAGATCTGGAACATTGTAAGACCAAATGGGTCCTAATAATCCATAGCATTTTAAATGAGAGGAAATGTCTAAAGTGGGCTGCGATTTTTTCACAGAATATCATTGATTCAGTAAAATTTTCATTATCATTTCCCCTTGGATACAAATACATTTTCTACATGCCTTCCTATCTAATAGATGTTGTCATTTCCTCAGTTCCATTTCCACTCATGAAATGGAACTACCCATATGCTCAGCAACTACCCATCCAAAACTATGCCCCTATATTGTGGGAATCAAATTTTAAATTTCATTTTTATGATTTTTTCCACTATGTCTTAATTCCTTTCCATGAAATCATGTTTTGAAAACCACCTCCCACGATTTGTCAAAATTTGAACGAAGGCCTAGAGTCTATTGGTCATTGGTTTATGGAGGAACTATTTTCCTATATAATATTTTTTAGAAGTGAGGTTGTTCCTCACCTTTTACCCCATTATATCCCTAAAAGGATTTCTCTTGGATAAGTTGAAAATCAATCTTTTTTAAATGGCCAAGCTAAAAAGTTAAGTAAATTGCAGAAGAAAAATTGCTCTGATTTCCCAATCAAGTTCGATGACATAAGTATCAAGGATAGAGGGCATGGATTCAAGAAAGTTGAAGAACTTAAAGAATTTTGGTTATTTTCTTTACCTCACTATGACTATGATCCTAGTGGAATGATTAGCAATCATTATATAACAGTCAGATATATGAAAATCTTTACTCATCAAGAACCTCCATTTGATGAAATTTTCATAGTATGGATGATTTTCAGTAGGTTAATGAAAGGGGAAAACTCCTAAATATTGAAACAAGAGACCAATTCCAAAGGTTTAGGGAAAATCTATTGGAAATTTTCCTAAGGGTTGAAAATTAAAAAATAGAAGATGTTGTTGTCATAAGTGAGGAAGCAGAGTTCTCAACAATGAAAATTATGAAAGAAAAGTCTGAAAGTGCAGTAACAAAAAAAAAAATAGAAAAGGATAGAACAATTGAACATGAAATTATTCAAATTAATTCCCCAAAAGAAACAGAGCAGAAGAAACCAGAAACTACAATAGGTGAAGAAATTGAAATTGATGAGGATAAATAGAAGCAAATATCTAGTGAAATTTCCACCAAGAATAATGAGGAGACAATGGAATCTCATGGAAAGATAGATACTATTTCAACTATGTCTCTTAAGACCTTTGTAATGCCCATTCTACCAAGACTCCTTGGGAATCATTTATATTCAAACTAGTTTCTGAGTTAGAGGCATTTCCAGATACAATTCCTTCTATGATAGATTATTATTTCAATTCTCAAACAAAAACAGTGGAAAGAAGAACAAAAAAAAGAAAACATGGTTCTTTGGAGATTGTGTCTAAACTTAGCTAGCAGGATCAAGGAGTTGTGAAAGAAAAATTCAAAGAATCCTTTCAAACTTTAGGAGCTTTTGTTAATTACAATCAATATCATTTGAATGAGCTTGCAAATTCATATGGTAATAGTCTACAAAAGATTAAATTTGTATTGAAGAAATTGGAGAAAAGTGAATTAATAAATTAAGAGAATTGGGAGAAGCATTTTGCATATCTAATTCAAGGATTCGTTTTAGAAAGGGAAAATCTTCATAAGAAGTTTCAGAAAGAATTGAAATGGGTAAAGTCAAAATATGAACAACACATTTAGGAATACAGTAAAATGCATGAAAAGAAAACTCGTGTCTGGAAGGAAGAAGAATGTAACTAGGTTTGGTCTTCATAATTGTATTTGAGTCATAATTTTTTTTTGTAAGTTTAGTAGTACCTTTCATTTATCTCTTTTTTCACTGCATCATTAACATGTCCAGATACATCACCTCGATCGGGGAAGGGAATTGAACCTATGATGAGCGCTATAACAGCCCGCCTCATCACCATTTAACCAAAACCCCACGGACTATTTGAGTCATAATGAAATGTATTTATCAAAATAAATTTTATTATTATTAAAATGACTTATTAAAGCATGGGTTTCATGCTTGGGTCATCATTTTTCAAGGTCAAAGTCCCCATTTAGGACTTCTAGGTTTTATCTAAAGTCATTTGAGTCATTGCCCATTTTATTAGACTCTTATTTGGCTTTTTTGTCATGTAAAAAGAATTCTTATTAAGTCAAATAAGTCATTTGTCACCTCCACACTAATTCGAACCTTACCTGATGAAGTCGACCTGTATTAGGGAAAATTAGATCCAAAAAAGAGGTTATTATTTATAGAAGTGCAATTCGATTCATTTGGAGAATCACTCAACACAAGAAGTGCAGTTATTATACACAAGAAGGATAAGCAGAAAAAGTGTGAAGTTCCAAGAGAAGGAAGAGAATTAATTGTAGGAGAAGACAAAAATCGATGTTTTGGGCTATCTTTCTCTCACGCGTGCCAAGTTACTAGGCTACTACTCGAGGTCGAAATTCTGGATTCTACTGCAGGTTGAAGTTTTCTTCTTGGGGAGCTCGAAATTATGTTGTTGGGTCGAAGTGTTGTTGTTGAGGAGGTTGAAATTTTGTTGTTGCAAGGTTGAAGTTGTTGCTAGAAGGTTATAATCTAGAGAGGAAGGAAGGGTTAATAGGGTGATTAGAAAAATTTTGTGTCTAGGTCAAATATTCTTGAATTATCTCGTCTTGTCTTGTGAAACTATTGAAGGAAGAGATTTGACTGGGTTTTCCCCTATCTAGGGGTTTTTCCCTAACAATGTGCCTACATCTTGTATCTTTGATATTTGCGTTATGGTTTTGATAATTTCTTGATAAATGAAGATAAAAGAAGAACATAAGAAAGTTAATACGAACATAATAATATCACAAGTAATTATCACCATAAGAAAATATTTCTACCTTTCTGAATTTCCAACAGGAAGAAGCTTATAACAATTTTGAGATTATGACCATAACTTTAAAAGAGAAAATATAATCTCTTCATAATCAAGAGACCACGCAAAGTCTAGGAGTTTTCAGAGAGAAATATTTACAAATTTTTCTAATTTTAAGGAAAAATCAATCAAATTTTATAAAAACGTGGATAAAATCTCAAGATTTTATAATGAAATTACATACTTAATTGAAAGGATTGATTCACTAATAGAAGAGGGAAAATCTATTAAGAAAACATTTATGTCTATTTTGGATTGGGAAGGAATTTCAATCTAATGAAATTCCAAATGTTTCAAAGAGAAATAACATATTGATGCTTTCTTCCTTATACCGCAAGGAAGATGAAGCTAAATAAATCGTAAAATGGATACAAACAGCGCAAGGACAATGTCACTACACGGAAAAGACCCTCTAGCGGATGTTTTTGAGGAACCCCTTATAAAAATACCCCAGACATCCATTTGTAGCAGAGGTTACTAGAGGAGGTTTTTGCGGATATTTTTCTTCCGGTGCATTTATCATCTTAAATCGCACTGGTGCGTTCAACTAGAGAAAGCACCGGTGCGCACAAAAAATTAGCACACTGGAACACCCTGTGCTCTATAAAAACCCGCCCAGTGCATCTTATTACTGTAGCGCACCGATGCTTTACACATATTTCGCACCAATACGTCCTAAAAACCTGCACCAAAACTGAAACAACTCGGTGCAGTCTTAAGAAACCACACCGGTGCGTCTATAAAAACCCGCACACCAGAATAGGGTTAAATAAAAAAATTACGGCCAATAATCCACATTTTTCACTTTTCAGTGCTTCATAGTTCTCAAGCACCAGTGCAACTTTACCTTGTGTGAGGCGCCCTACCATCGATGCTCCCATTTCACGCATTGTTATTGTCCGTTGCCCACCATTTCCATTTTGAATTTTGCAAAACGGTAAGAAAAATTATTTTTGCAAATTATACAGCCAATATGCCTCCTCGACAGCCAAATGTACAGGTATTTTCCTTGTTTTTCCATAATTAAACCTTTTAGTGGATTAGTTTTTTAAATTAGCTTAAAATTCACCGTTTTAAAAATATATATATTTCCCGTGCAGTGCGCTCGTACCATTCGACTCGCACTGGTTCGCGGTGCTGCCTGTAAATTTACAGGTCGCACCGCAACCGATGCTAACGGTATCTGCACTAGTTCTGGGGCGGTACCGAAATGCGCAATGTGATTTTTTAAAATTTTAAAAAAATTGTGGTGCAGTCAGTTACCCGGCCACACCATTGACCCTGTGGAATAGTGGGAATTCAGTGCGTTAACCGAAATATCTGCCCCCGAGTGGGTAATTTTTTCAGTGCACTGCATTATGGAATTTTGACATGGTAAACGGTGTGACCTGGTAAAAGAACACACTGTTGACTATGTACTAATTTCAGGAGGGCAGTGCGTTGACCAAACTATACGCCCCTGGGCGTATAGTTTGGTCAGCGCACCGCCCTCCCGACACTGGTCCATAGTCAACGGTGCGGTATGTTATACCACCGCACTGTTGACTTTGGAACAATGGCAGGAGGGCAGTGCACGGAAAATTTGTAGGTGCACTGCCTCTGGTGCGCTGCAAATTTTCTGTTGCACTACCTCTGGTGCGCAACAAAAAAAGATGCACCATTACCGGTGCATACCTATTTTTTGTGGCACAATGACTGTTTTTTTTTTTTCAAAATAATTATATATGTATATTCATAAATACATGTCTTATTTAATAAAAAAAATTGTATTTAATATGTCAAACATTCAGTGACGTGAAAGGAGAGAAGAGAGAGAACAACAACAACAACAGGCATACTAGTATTACATGGTTTTCCTGTGGGAGGCACGAGAGAGGGAGAGAGATGCGTACCCTCGCCCTATTACAACAGCTACCTAGGGGCCGCTAAGGCAGGTAGGCCTCCTCAAGTCTCCGAAGGTCAGTTACGTATTGCTACATTTGGTAGTGAGGAGGTGAGGTGCCTCTCACTTCTGATTTTGACCATTTCACACAACACCAGTGATGGGCAATGCATTAGTTGGCCGCTTCTATATTATGTTGATTCTTTCGTAAAGGGCCCACGACTTATCAGGTGGTCTACCATTTTTTTGCGGCAGTTCTGTATAGCCTTAGATAGATGTGGTGCTCATGCATAAGGGAGGGTCACCTTCCCTTTTGCTTCCGAGCTTTTTGGTTTATTTTTTGAGAGGCTTCTAGAGACGAGGCCTAATTTTGTTCGGCAGCCTCGTAGGCTGATGCTTCATGCACGAATGCACATATGGGGATAGATGATCCCCAAGAGGGGCGAGACTGAGTTTTCCGCGAGGATATCACATGATGCACTGGAGTTTTTATCCAGTGTTGACAAGCATCCCTTTGTTATGGTCCCCTGTCCTTATGTTGGTTTAGATTGGCGAGGGTGTGCCAACATCCTCTTCACAAATGATGAGCCGCTGGATGATAGAGGTAATATTATTGTTTTATTTAAATTTATTCTAACATGTTCTTTAACTTGTTTTTATTAAACTGTTTAATGAAATTGTCTAATTATTGTTGTGTACTTATATATATTTTGTAGACATTGGGTCTTTTGATGGCGATGAGATGCCAGCGCCACCAAACGATCCAGGTGTGGATCCTGATGACGATCAAGATATGGCAGATGCTGAGGATTATGAGGCCAGTGCAGACATACCTGCTCCTGTTGGTGTGGCGAGACTACTTTTTTCCAGGCGCGATAAGCTTGATAGTATACTAAGGATGGATTTGGGTGACCAACTCTGTGCACTGTTTGTTAAGGCGGGAGTCAGGCTCTCCACTATAAGAGACATACAGGCTGATGGTAGGCCAATACATACGTGGAGAGGCATGTTTCGTGACATGTACAGCCTGATGCAACATGTCGTAGGAGCTATGACCTTAGTTATGCGGTTGAGGAGGGCCCTTCGATGTTATAGGCATGGTCGAGATGCAGCACGTGATCGATAGTCCATGAGCAACGATGCATCATCCGATGATCACGATCAGGGGAGTGATCATCGTTCACCTCGTGCCATGCCAGATGAGTAGCCTGCATCATCGACTAGCAGTCATCATAGAGAGCAGGTTGGACCATCGGCCATGTCCAGCAAGTAGCTTGCAACATCCACTAGTACCCATGATCATGAGAAACCTGGACAATCGACCATGTTGAGTCATCATAATGAGAAAACAATAGTTGATCCTGATTAGCAGGAGGCACCAGTACCAGACCAGTAGCCATGTGATGATCAAAATGTATCTGAGCTTGTCGAGGATGCACCATTGACTGAGCAGGCCTCGACTAGTACTGTTATTGATGATGTAACACCAGCTAATATATGACATTTATATTACAGTTGTATATTTTTGACATTATATATATATATATATATATATATATATATACATATATATATATATATATATATATATATATATATATATATATATATATATATATATGGTCCATGTATTTTATGTTCATGTTGCATTTGTACTTAATTTACATGTTGGTGATCATCATGATGTGTATATTGTTAGGTTATGTTAGATATGTTCATTTAATGTGCAGCTTGCAGATAGATGTGTATGTGATAGCAGTTATTTGACATGAGATGTATATTTGATGTTTGTGTTGTGATGATGTTATACAATGCTAATTGTGTTTTGTTAAATGATCATGATCACGATGATGTTAGCAAATTTGAATGTGGTTTTTAGTCGAATATGATGTTTGTACGATGGTTATCATGATCGTGATGTTTATTAATTAATTTAATATTAAATTATCATGATATTTATTAAATATTATGTCGTGATTGTAATTGAAATTTTAATTTTAATTGTATGTAAAATTGTAAAATTGTATTTGTATTTGTAATTGTAATTTTAATTGTAATTGTATGTAAAATATTTGTAAAATTTTAATTGTAATTGTAATATTTAATTTATTTTGAAATGATTGTAATTGTAATTTTAATTGTAATTGTATATATGACAAATTGTAAAATTGTAATTCTAATTCTAATTGTATGTAAAATTCTAAAGTTTTAATTGTATTTGTAATTGTAATTGTAATTGTATGTAAAATATTTGTAAAATTTAATTGTAATTGTATATATGTAAAATTGTAATTGTAATTCTAATTGTATGTAAAATTCTAAAATTGTAATTATAATGGTATATATGTAAACTTGTAAAATTGTAATTGTAATTATAAATTTTATGTAAAATTCTAAAATTGTAATTGTAATTGTAATTGTAATTGTACGTTAAATTCTAATTCCAATTCTAATTGCATGTAAAATATTTGTAAAATTTTAATTGTATTACTGTGAAATGATTGTAATTGAAATTGTATGTGAAATTGTAAAATTCTAATTCTAATTGTAATTGTATGTAAAATATTTGTAAAATTTTAATTGTATTAATGTGAAATGATTATATTAAAAATTTTAAATTTTTAAATTTGTAAAATTTTAAATAATTGTAAATAATAAATCTAGAAAAATATGATTTTTTGTAACATAATAAAGTTTAGAAAATAATGCAAATAAATTCATGTACTTTAGAATTATCATTATTTTATTATGATCTTACATACAAAAAAAAAAACTTTAAATAGTACGCCATTGTTTTTGAGATCAACATAATTGCAAATTATCAAGTGAAATATTGATTTTAACATCAACACAACGCAAATTACCAATTAATTCAAAATACATATTATAAGTTACAGGGTAGTTAAGTCCTCTTTATAAAAACTCATCTTAAAAAGTATAAATATTGATGAAATAACACATGTACCATACCACTGTCGGTTCTCATGATCACCCTCATTATCTTCTAGCTCGCATGGCATGATAACACTATTTTTCTCAAAAATATGTTTTGATCTAGGTTCATGTATCAATAAGAACCACCAATCCATATCCAACACATCTAGGTAAAAGACACTTGGTTGCAGTGTTTGGGGAAAACATAGGGCTCCTTAGCTTCATCCCACATCTTTCTAGAGTTTATACATATCAGCCTACTATCGTGACCTTCCTTTACATTATCCCGATCAAAGGTGTCCCACCACTTGCACCTAAAAATAGCACATTGGAAAGAAGAGAAATCCACTTCAATGATCTCTTGTATCTTTCCGACGTATCCTAACGTCCCTCATACTAGGTTTTGATCACAATGGCTAGATCGACTAGATTGATCAAACTCGGCTTCCACTCCACAATCTTGTGTGATGTTTCCATCATCGGCATTTTCTGTGCAAAAATGGTGTCCATATGCCCACATAGATGGTAATAAATGCACCCATAAAAAAAGTTAAAAAAAATCATAGTGTCATGTGCCTTATAATATCCCAGTAGTTAAAATATGAAATATAGATGTAATTACAATTGAAAGGTGCATTATTAAGTTTCAAATGTACATATAATTAAATAGATTATTACCGAGTTGTTGCACCCAATCCCTGCGTTTAGCACATCCTCTTCAGCATGCGAGTAATGACCAATTGCACTGTATTTCTCTCTGACTTGGTCAGCAACCCAACTGTTAGGGAATATTTTTGGCATATTTTATTTTAAATGATCGGAATAAGGCACACTTCTACTATTCAACTATCTGAATTATTTCCTATCACTATCCCATTTCATCCTATTTTGTTCGTACAATGTGACCCACGGTTGTGTCGCTTTGGAATTGTAAAGAATTAATTTATTGATTGCTTCAATTTCTGCATTCGCTAACGAAATCAAACCGACATTATATATTACATAAATACCAAACTATACATTATATCTAAGTTCAATATGAATATTTACTTTGAGTAAATTTGAAAAATTATAAGTCGCTTACTCTTTATCAAGCGCTTTTTTCCATTCGTTTGGAGAAAATCCCTTTCTCTTTTGTCTTCAACTCTTTCATTGACCCAAATCACCACACCTGGTCTATTATAGATCTACTTGATGTACTCATTGGCATAATAGAAAGACTCATACGATATGTAACCCTCTGTCATAGACCCCTCGGGTTTTTCCCTTTGTCAAACAAAACCTTTCAATTTCTTCATCTACCTCTCTAAGAAGAACATCCAACGACAAGAAACCACCCCAAATAATTCAACCTCATCTACTAGGTGGATTATAAGATGAACCTGAGAGGCCATGAAACTTGTCGGCAGTTCCTTCTCAAACATACAAACAATCTCAACTATCTCTTGACACCACTATGGAATGCTAGCCACATGAATCTCCTTTGACGTGATCCAACGTACAAATGTAGATAATTTAGATATGGCACATCCTAGGTCTTGAGGGAATTCATGTTTCACGCACCCACGCATGAGAAAATGATAGTGACACTGCAAAGTTATAAACACATGCAATAATATACAAAATTAGTGATGTTTTATGATCCCTGCATGGGATAAAATTTATTAATATAAAAAATAATAAAATCAATGTTTTGACATTATACATACTCTTAGAAGATTCAAATGGTCATGTGATTTCAACCCCGACTAATGGTCATCCATGGTGAAGCAGCATCGTAGTGAAGACTCGTATGAATATGGCACCCTCACACCCATTATAACTTCCTTTGCCAAAGAAAGATCATATTTTTTTAAAATCCATCGGACATCACTTTCTTTGAAATACCATGAATTAGAGGGACCAATGCCTGCCTCTGATCCTATAATTTCTAATCATCTTGGCTAATGTTTCTTTTTGGCTTTTGAAGTAATAACATCTTTCCTAACAACTAATGTGTCACTTTGTTTCAATGGTATGTTCCTCCATAAAGAAGATGAAACATTTTTAAATATATTCATGGGATCTAATAAGTGGGTAATCTTAAGTTTCTCCCAATATGGGAGGTTATAAAAGATATATTTCCTTTTCATCCCAATGGGTAATTTCTCAACATAGGTGTCGAAATATTCTGGATCATCGAACATAGGCTCCCCATTTGAATCGAACATTTCTATGAAATCCTCCTTCTCTCTCTCATATGCTCTAATCTAATTAGCTAGTTTCGTTATTGGAGGCCTTTGGGTTCTCTCTCATTTACCACTGAAAGTGGATGTTGCTCTTATGTAAGGGTGTTCTTCTGGGAGGAATACCCTGGAGAAATCATACACTGGCCTTCGTAGGTCCTTGGAACATCTAGATTTCAAAGAAGGTCCACAACATTTACTTCCAAAATACCCTTTTGCTAAAAGACCTGCGAGATTATTGTATACGATTTATTTGCATGGCACGTTAAAGAATATCATGAAGAATAGAACAATTACAATGAATTAAATAACTAATATGTGAAATAATATTGTTACTTATATAAACAAATCAATAAACATGTAATTTACTAGAGCAAACTCCTAGGACTGGATGATCATGTGTCGTGTAAGCACATATGCCATACAATGTAAAACTCCTCTCTGCTACAATGGGTCTTGATACATGGTATACATTTATCCCATCCCATAATTCCTTCAATTCATCTACCAGTGGTTGTATGTATACATCCATATTCTTCAATTTTATTCTACCAGGTACTATGAGAGCCAACATAAGATGTTCATTCTTCACAGACAACCATGGGGGCATATTGTTATTGATCAATACTACATGTCAAACAGAATAGTTGGTGTTCTGGAGGGAATATGGGTTGATGCCATCCATGGCAATGTCGAGTCATAGACTTCGTACTTCATCCTTGAATTTTCCGGGCCATGTATCCCCTATATGCTTCATGCCTATTGAATCAGTTAGGATTCACATAACTCCCAACTCACTTCCATGTGAGGCATGCCATCCCTGCAACATAGCTAATTATTTGCAACAAAAGAGCCTTTGAATCCTTGGGATTGTAGGCATGTGCCTCAATATATTAAAAGGAGGACCACGTGATTTACCCTTTTTTTATTTATCATACCTTCCATGCCCACATCTCGGACATATCTCTTTATCTGCATATTCTCCTCTATATAGAATACAATCATTTGGACATACATGATATGATATGTACTCAACACCCAACATTTTCAAGAGTTTATTTGCCTCTTTGCAGCTACCGGAAAAGACATTATCACTCAAAAGAACCTTATCTTTGAATAACCTAGAGTTGGTGATCATCATGAAAAATATTAAATGTACATTAATGTCGATATAATTATTAACGTTCATAAAATTGACCATTTGTAATGTTCATTATGTGATTATATTTCTCAAATTTATAAGGGATGAATTTATGGTAACTTACCTCAAAATTTCCGAGAAACATGCATTCAAAAAGCCGAAATTTTCTTTCAAGTTGTACAGTAACATCATTGTCCCCAACTAGGTAGACTTTGACTAACCACCAGGTCCAAAGAGAGGGGTGGTGGAAGCAAATTTAAGGCTTTCGAAAAAGGTGTCAGTGATATGAGCATCATCGCCTAGTTGATCATCGTTTTGAAATGTATCTAAAAACATTGTCTCCATGGCATTCATATCCCTTATGTAATCATCCATACCAACCTCTATTTGATTGCCTCCATTACCATCTTGTGAAGAACTACTATTGATGTAGTCATTCATAATTGGTGAATCTGGACGTAGCGGGAATTGAATCGGTGGTTGATTCAACCATTCTTAGTATCGTTCCTCTTTGATTTTTTCTCTTAATTCAGCCTTCTCTCGATTTGACATTGTCGTGGGGTGTAACGGAAGACGGTAGGTAGGTCTCTCATCATCACCAAAATCCTAATAATTTCAAAAAATATATTTGAACATGATTAGTACAAAATCTATGATATCAATTAGTAAGAACGTTGACAATGCATGATTAATTTATTTTACGTTGAAATTAATAATTACATTAATATACCAAACAATTATTATTGCAATCATTGTCTCGAGATTGTGTCTAGAAGATTCAATATTGTTACAATTGGCAGGGTGAAGCGGCTATCCATTTCATCTACCAAATGCGCCTTGCGGTATGCTACTCCTGAGAAGAGCTTCCGACGTTTTTGAGTTGTTTGATTATTTTGTGCATCTAAACTCGATTCTGAATCCGCATGAACATGCAAATTTGTATACATTATAAATTTTATTAAGCTGAATGACATGGATAGAAAACATAAATTCAATTAGATAATGAAAATATAAATAAAATATGAAGTAAGTATTACGTCTCGAGATGGATAGGGAGAAATCTGCGATGGACTTTGAGAAATATTATGGAATGAGCTGGATTTTGAAGAATTTTCCATTCCATATAATTATGATATTTTCTCCCTGCATTGAGAAAAATCAACAATAAATTTTAGCGCACACCTAAAAGTAATTATGGTGCCTTAAAAATGGACTTATTGTTATTGGTGCTTATGTACAGATAACCGCACCGGTGCAGTTTTAGTTACTATGCACTGGTGTCATGTTATTAACTGATGCACTGGTGTGGTGTTATTAATTGACACACTGATGACAAAAAGCTACAAATATAAAAAAACACAACTTTATTTTTTTTAAATGAAAAAAAAAAGTGGTAAATTGAAAAATGGGCGGCAAAATATTTTCGAAAATCTAATTTCATAAAACAATTCTTTAAATACTAAACACTTTTAATTATTTCAATATTTTTGCAAAACATTTCAGCCATAGATTTGCAGGAGACATACCTGGAGCAAGAGAGCACGAGAGCACTGTGGAGTAGCGAAATACTTTCGAACAGAAGTATTCAGACATTCAGAATTCCAAACCTCTAGTGATTCAAACCCTGTAGCATAGAATTTCAAACGATATCATGATTAAATTTTATTGTTTTTTTACATTTTCTGCAGTATTTTTTATGCAGTAAGTAAAAAAATTTAATTTGTTGTTCATTTTCAGAAACAAAACAAAAAAAAATCGTTTTTACCCTAATCCCTTCATCCTTTTTGTTTATGCCCCCGCTTCTTCCCGTTTTTGTGATTTTAGAATTAGGGCTTTTCATTTTAGATTTATAGGGTTTGTATTGTTATATATATGTATGCCTATGACATCCAACCTACGGGACGACTTGCATAGTCAAATTCCAATCCATGTCGGCCCATGTGTGAATTTAAAAAAAAAAAAAAAAAATTAATCGGTGCGCCCTGTGTAACCTACGCACCAGTGCACTGGCTTATCCCAGCACACCGCACATGTACTGTTTGATAAAAAAAATTAACAATAAATATTTTTTTAATCTGTGCGCCATATGTAAAACAGGGCATCGGTGCGCTAGTTCATTATAGTGCACCGCTCACGTGCTTTTTGGCAATAACATTTTTTATTTTTTATTTTGTGTTAATTGGTGTACCATATAACATATAACGCACCGGGTCTCCTAGTTGACAGAGAACACCGTACAATGGTCCCTTTTTTGCGTGGGGTGTTTATAAGAATAAGCCGCACCGCCCACTCCATGACACCATATGCTACAAAAACTAACACTAGACTATTTTTATTATTTTGTGTGTGTTAATTGGTGCGGTGGTTAACATGTAACGCATCGGTGCTCCTTGTTGACATAGAGCATCGTACGATGTTTTATACTGTTTGGGCGGTGCGTTTATAAGACCACCACGCACCAACGTCAGTGCGTACACCATGAAAAGCACACCGATTTCTTGATATTTTTTTTACCAGAAAAGCTGACAATTTATTTATATAATATATTAATGAATGATATGGTACAGGTTTCATATTGATAAATAAATGGCTGACAAGAGATCAAGTAACAAAAATACTGATAACACATCAAGAAAAGCAAAAAATGCAAGTTCTTTGCAAATTCTTTACAAAATATATTATTTTGAACTATATGTAAGTTCATCTAATATGTATTGTTTATTGTGTATCATGCAGAGCCACAAAATGATGAAGCTCGATAAGATTATTTCTGATCTAGGACCAGAAGAGCATAAAATCTTGATGGAAAAATTGCAAAAGGATGAATCAGGTGAATGAAATAATACTATCGATCCAATATGAGTTTCTTTTTTTAATTTTCATTAATAATATACTTAAAATTATTAGATAACATGCTTCAAAAAATCTATTAATTCACATATGTTTAATGTTCTACAGGGACCAACAACTCAAAAAAGGAATGTGTTCTAAGAAAAGAAAAAAAATAGAACATGCAAATGAAAAAGAATTGCTCCTTAGTTCATCTGGAGTGGTGTTGGAGGTTAACAAAAGGGGGAAAAACTTTTACAAAAGTTTAAGGGATCTATTGAAACGAATGTATAGACGTTCTTTCCACTTAAAATACAAAAATCAATCCAATGATTTCAAGAACCAAATTTTATCTAAAATACAGGGAGAGTTTCCAGAGAATTGGTCAATGAGACATGTCAGACTTTTAATAACAAAAACGTACAACAACAAAAAACAAGGAATGAAAAAGTAATATTCCTTTAAATGTTTTTCTAGAATTATTAATAAATATCATTTATAAATATCAGTTTTGTTATATTGTTATCAATATAAAAATTAACTAGTTTATTGTCATGTTACATTTTCAGGAAGATTATGAAATATCAAAAGATGAACGAGCTGATATCAGAAATATGCAAGTCTGAATGTCCAAAAAGATGTATAAGGTGATGGTCAAAGAAATGGGAAAAATTGCATCGCAGGAGGAGCCATCTCCACAACAACGTGCTTCAAATGTAATATGTAATCATTGAATTTTTCGATCAATATTACAATAAATAAACAATTTATCATTAAATAAATAAACAAATTTTCGATCATTAGGTACAATAAATAAACAATTTATCATTAAATAAATAAACAAATTTTCGATCATTAGGTACAATAAATAAACAATTTAGCATTAAATATTAGGTACAATGACAAATATTTCAAAAAATACTGCCTGGTGCATGCACCTTCGACCGCTCCAGGGTGACCGTCTATATGACACACACCGGTGCGTTAACACCTTGTTAGCGCAAGGATGAAAAAAACATCCGTATTAACCTCCGGTTGCCCATGTTTTTTTAGTTGTGTTGAAATTTCGTTAAAACCTCCGCCAAAAAATTCGTTACCAAAAATGGATGTTGTAGCAAATGCTTTTTTGACAATTTTGGCCAATTTTATAATACTAAAAACCTCCTTTATAACCTCTGCTAGATGATCTTTTCCTTGTAGTGTGTTTGACAATCTAGGAGAAAGGAACATAGAAGAATTTGATCTGCCAAGTTCAAAGCCACTGAAGGAAATTTTTCTAGGAGAATTAAACCAGCCAACAAAAGATCTTATCACAAAGGATCAAGTAGAAATCAAAAGGATTAAATTCTAGAAACAACAAGCTTTCAATAAATTTCTACAACTACCTTTTGAACAAATCAAGTTAATTGTTAAATTTGAAATAAAGTATCAGAAGAAAAAGAAAAAGGTCCTAGGGTTGATTTCCAACTACCAAATCAACATTACTCAGTTTCCTTCCATTCAATTTTTTGTTGTTTCTCATGTATTAACAATGGGTAAAACATATCGAAGTTCACGCACCCCATCTATTGCTCATTCTCAACTATGAAGATTATGAAGATGAGGAAAGGTTGTCTGCTTCTCAGGCAGATATCAGTTGATCAAGGATAGGATCTTTATTTTTAGAATTAAGCTTTTAATTTCAGAAAATTTGTTGATTTTCTTGTTTTCAGACTTATTTTATTTTTCCTAATATTTGTAGACCCTTTTGCACTGGTTGAAAGGGTTGATAAATGGTGAATACTATAGACTTGTATTTTTGAATCAGTTTTGGAGTACCAAATTTTTTGAAGACCATTTTCAATCTTAATGTGTGATGAGCTATGAGATCTATGTTAGGACATAATTTTAATTACTTAATGGATGCTTCTGGTATTGCTCTATATCTTATGATATTTAATTTTGAATGAATTTTTTATTACTCTGTTAGACATTTCTTATGATATGTTATAGTTTACATATTTTTATCGTCAAAAGCCGACAAATTTTTAATTTGTTCATTATTGGTTGATCATTGAAATCGAATATTCAAATATAGGATTTTATTGCTCTCATTTGTGAGATGAAGTTATCATTAGTTTTATTAGATAATGCATGAATATATATTTCAGAGAATACCCAAAAAAAAATTGAATAAGATGAAAACCTAAAAATATCTTTTTGAAGTTTTTACATAAAACTTCTCACAAAATTATTGTTCATTTTTATGGATTTAAATTCCAGTTAGGATTTTAAATCACATGGTATTTCACATGGTATTTTTTCATTTAAATCATTTAATCTTTGTTGTTTAAATTGATTCTATCATACCAGCAGATTTTGTTTATATTTTGTAAATTATTAGAATATATCATATCTTTCCTTTATATTAATTATAGTGTTTGTTAGTTTAATTTTAGTTTAAGATAATACAATCAACCGAGCCTTTCTTCTAGAGAGTATACGTCCATTTAAATGAGAAATATTCTAATTTGGATTTTAATCGAGCACATACTCATCAGTTGCAGGAGAAAAATTTTCCACCTATCAACATATTCCTCAATTTTTTGGCGGGTCCGTGGGTGGGTTGTTGTTCTATATGCTCTGGTTGCAGCTGAGGTGGAACAAGACCTGGTCGTTGGCACATGAGTTGTTGGAGGGTACCTTCTCCCACCTCCATTGCCTCGACCACTACCTCTCCCTCTAATTGCAGGAGAAGTGAGACTCTGACACATTTCCGAGTAAGCCATACTACATAGTAAATTAAGATAAACTGTGATTGCAGGTGGGCCATATTTGTATTCTCATTTTATAAACTGCAGAGTAATGATTTGGAGGTCGCCCGAAGAGGACATTTTATCTCTGTAGATAAATTAAGGCATTTTCATAGAATACAAGAGCACAGACATGATAGAAACATCCATTTAACCATATAAGAAGGAAAATTTCCCATTTTTCATCCTGGAAATGAGTATGACCCCCCTCCCAAAACGTGTGAGGGTTATTAACAGGAATATTTTAAATTACTCTTGCCAATAATAAATTGCGTTCAGTGACCCAACATGAGCCCTCTTACTAGAGAATTGCATAAATCTAGAGATTTCAGTAGAAAAATCTAACCGGTTGTCAATTGAAAGATAGGTATGTCCACTTCCCTAAACAACTAGGTTTTTAGGTTGGAAGAATTGCTAACATTCTATAGGGGTTTACGGTTTTGGCGGCTCCCTACTTTAAATATTCTACTAGGAGGATGAGCTTTGTCCCCTCCCTTCCTTTGGGGGCCATAAGGGGCATAATTCCACAAAGTGGATACTAGACCAACCAAACACAGCCATAGATAGAACATAGAATTAGCAAAAAACATTGAGCTTATGGGGTGATATATTTTAACATACTGGAAATGTCTAAGAAGGATAGGCATTGACTCCACGACTATTGCTAGAGCTGGAGCATTACTTCCCCTGCCAAGAGGTTCCCTAGAGAGATACCACTGAGAGATTATGAGGCCAACGAGTTTTCCTACTATAGCGAGTTTAGGCGAACAGAATTCCAAATACCCCAAAGCCTTTCTACTGCTCTAATTTCTTTTCCCTACCATTCCTCACTTGCTTGAGTCTGTGTGGGTGTAGCAACACCACTACCCTTAGTGTGCTCTAATTAATTTCATGGTGGCGGTGTGAATCCCACCGCGTCTCTCCTTCCTTGGCTCACCCCGATTGGGGATTGATTTCAATGCATTAGGGGAATTTTGAGGTCTAAAATGGACCTCCTAAGGAAATTTGGACTCACATTATTCTTATCAATTAAGATCCAATGCTCCTGTGCTGCATCTGACATTAAAACGTGAGGGGGATCCTCATTTGGTTGTGGATGGACTTCCCATTTCCATAATGGAAAAGATTTGTTTGCTTCGTGATTCTGTTGTTAATTTTAAAGTTGGTATAGGGAGCCCTAGCTTAAACGTAGGTAGGATGAATTTTAAAGAAACAAACATAAATTCTATTGTAAGTATTAAAAATACTACTCACAAGGATATTAATTATAATAATATTTTGAATAGTAATATAAATATTAATTCAATTAACCTAAATAATATTAATGTGGATCATAATATTAAGAGATCTAATATTAACTCCCATAATTCAAGGAAACTTAATAATATGATTTATAATATTAATAATAGTAGAAATAACATTAATAATTCTAATATTAACAATATTAATTCATTTAACGAAAACAATATTCATAATAATAATAATAATAATAATGATGATGATAAATTATCTTCGGGTAGGAATAATGTTATTAACCTTTCTAGTTTCAATTTCGATTCTTCTGTTTTCAATCTCCTTAATAAGGGTCTTAATTTTTCCCTTGACCTAGGAAGATTCTCATTGATGACATTATCTGCAACATTTAGTAAGGCATCAAGGATCTTCCTGATAACATTAAGGAGACCATTAGATAGGATTGTTCAATTATTCTGAGGAAGGCTAAGCCTCCCAAAAGAAATTTGAGTAAGCTTGAGTTTCTTTCCCTTAAATCCCTTAGGGAAAACCCTGACATTGTTATCCTTAAAGCGGACAAGGGTGGTGCCATAGTCATTATGAATAAATTTGACTATGATAATAAAACGATTGACCATTTATCCAATAGTGGCAATTATGTCAAGATTGAAAAGAATCCTCTCAAATCAGTTTCTAAGGAGGTTTCCCTCACCAATAAGTATGATTCTACCCTTAATCCTCTCTCTAGAAATATTATTGAGAGCAATCCCCACACCCCTAGGATTTATGCTCTGCCCAAAATTCATAAATCTGGAGCCCCTTTAAGACCTATTATTAACAAAATATATGGTCCCTCCTATCATATTTCTAAATTCTTAGCTCGTAAGCTTAAACCCCTCGTGGGTCTCATGGAGTCCTATGTTAAGGACTCAGCTTCCTTCATCAAAGAATTGAAATACATCAAGTTGGAACCTGACGAGTTATTAGTAAGCTTTGACGTTATGTCACTGTTTACCAAAATTCCCATGTAGGAAGCCTTTGATGTCATTAGACGGGTCTCATATCATGACACCTCTAAATTAGTTCTAGTTTCCAAAGTGAGTTCAATGAAAAAACTTGTGTTGTTTCTATGGGTTCCCCTATTTCCCCTATTCTTGCTAACTTATTTATGGGAGATTTTGAATCTAAGGCCTTAGCCTCGACTCAATTTCTCCCTAAGAAATGGAACAGGTTCACGGAAGGCACTTGTGTCATCTGGCCCCACGGCTGCGAAAAGTTAGATATGTTTCTTGGGCACCTTAACTCCAAATCTAATTCAATAAAATTCACAATGTAAGTGCAGGTGGATTTTTTCCTACCCTTCTTGGATATTCTTCTTTCTAGAATGGATGATGGTTCTATTTCCCACAAATTTTTTCGCAAGAAAAGTCACACGGAACAGTATCTTCATGCTAGTTCTCATCATTTTCCTGCTTATAAATTTGGTGTTCTTTGCACTCTTGCTACCCGTTCTCTAGGAATCTCTGATGACAACCACTTAGAGTCAGAGAAATCCCATATTCTTGAAGTGTTTGAGAATAATGGTTATAGTAGATCTCAGGGCCTTAAGGCTTTTTAAAAATCCTATAAAGGGTTAAAAGGAAAATTGTCTCAAGATTATCCTATCTCCAAATTTCATCTGTCATTTATCCAGGGGACTTCGGACAAAATTTCTCATGTCCTTAAGCAGAATAATGTATCCTTGTCTTTTAAGCCTCTATTTACTATTAGAAATTCACTTGGTTCCGTAAAAAACCCTATTTACCCTAAGGACATAAAGGGTGTTTATTTGGTTCCTTGCTCTTGTGGTACTCCCTATATTGGGGAAACAGGTCGGTCTATTAGACAGAGAATCCAAGAGCATGCGGCAGACATCAGGCACAATCGATACCGCACTTTAGCTCTGGTCGAGCATGCGGAAAAATCGTGTCACCATGTTTTCATTGAGGAATCCAAAGTCATTGCTAGGGTTAGTCACTTCCACCATAGGAAGCTCAGGGAAGCCATTGAGATTGAGAGGCATACCAAGAATCTCAATAGGGATGGTGGGTGGAAATTGAGTAAGAGTTGGACTCCAACTATCTGTAAATGATTTTTCCCTCTTGTGTTATTGATTTGGTCCTTGAATTTTTTTTCCTTTATTCTGCTTTTTAGTTTTTTTTTCTTATTTTTGTCTTTCCTTATTTCCTCTTTGTTTTGTCTTATGATTTATATTCTCGATATATAAATAAGAGTTTGTTATAAAATTTTATTAAAATAAATTATATATTAAGAAATCCCTATTATAATAATCTGTATTAACATATTATAAAAAACCCCTCTTTTACTCAAATATTTATTATTAAATTAGGTTTTAAATTTTATATTATCTTATGTCTTATAATCTTGATTTATGAATAAGGGTTTTAATAAAAACAACTTTTATTAAAATAAATTTCAAAATAAACTAATAAACCCTATTTTATTTAAATATTTATTAATGTTTGTCCTGTATTGCCCTATTATAATATTGATAATTTTATAGAGATTTTTAATTGATAAAAATCATATATTAAGTAAATGTTCTAAACTAACTTACAAATTAACGACTATTTTTTAACAACTAGTTTTCAATGGCTATTTCCAGGCAATGATGCATCCTCACTATTTATTCATTAAGATTGATCATCTTTTTTCACCTTGTCCTGAGGATGAACCACATTAGATGGTTCGAAACATTGACCAAATCCTAATGATGTGATTAATCTGAAAGACATTTATCTAAGATTAGATTACATCATCAAATCTTAGAGGGAAAAAAAGAAAAAACTAATTTTTCAACTCATATTTTCAACTTATCTCTCTATGGGTTTACTGAAATTTCGAGCGGGAACACTTGTTGGATGCCGAATTTGATTCCTCATCCAAGGAGTACCCATGTTGCATACTTTCGATGGACCCTGCTACACGAAAAATGATAAATACATGAAAAACGTGACTTCGGGAGTAGGGGTTCCTCCTCAGGAGGTCGTAGTGACCAGATCCAGGTGACTTTTACCAAAAACATAGTTCTCTGCAAACTTGTAAGACCGTGTATAAGGGATGATGCCTGCCCAATGCTAGAAGGTTAAGGAATTTGCTGACCTGATGACAGGGAAGCCAGCGCCCGAAGCCCCGGTGAACAATGGTCGTAAATATAATGGTCCTAAGGTTTTCCTTGTCATGTAAGTTCTAAACCGCACAAAAGGCGTAATGATCTAGGCATTGTCTCGGAGAGAGACTCGGTGAAATAGACATGTCTGTGAAGATGCATACTACCTACACCTGGACAGAAATACCCTATGAAGCTTAATTTTTCCCTGGGATTGTCTTTGGGTTCTTCTTACGCATCTTAGGTGGAGGGCGAAGAAGTACCCTTCCGGGGGAGCCTTCGACATTAGTGAGATACCACTTTGGAAGAGCTAGAATTCTAACCTTGTGTCAGGACCTACGAGCCAAGGGACAGTCTCAGGTAGACAATTTCTATGGGGCATAGGCCTACCAAAAGGTAATAGAGGCATGCAAAGGTTTCCTTAGGCCAGACAGGAATCGACCCTCGAGTGAAAAGGCATAAGGGAGCTTGACTGCAAGACCCACTCGTCGAGTAGGGACGAAAGTCAGCCTTAGTGATCCGACAGGATACAATCACATCTTTTCATGTATTTCACATTTTTCGTGTAGCAGGGTCCATCGAAAGCATGGAACATGGGTACTCCTTAGATGATGAATCAAATTTTGCATCCAATGAATACTCTTGCTTGAAATTTAAGTAAAAAATTAGGGAGATAAGTTGAAAATAGGAGTTGAAAAAATAGTTTTAGTGTATTTTTTAATGTTTTTACTTTTTTACCCCAAAAATGGTGAATCATCCCCCATGGTTGACATCATCATCTTGAATCCTATTGGTTCTTATAAAGTTTATTTTGGTTGTATATTTTTCTTAGGAGGCCCATGTTAGACCTCAAAATTTCTCTAATTTATTTTGAGCGACGTTCTCTTTTTTCTTTTCTTTGGAAACTAGAATCACTTGAGGTGGAGGAGGATCTGGATGATACATTCCATGAAGAACTAATTAATGGTCCTCAGTGGAACGGACCCACCAAGTTGATTTTTTTTCTTTTATAAATAGTTATTTAATGCTATTAAACAATCAACATCTCTATGGCATGTATTAAGACAAGTCCTGCACTACGTGGAAACAAGCTTGTAATCTTTTTTTTTTTAATCTAGGAAAAATTTCCCGAGTCACTTTAATTTCTATTGGAAATCTAAGACATATCCATTTCCACACAAATTTTGGCATAAGTAGTAATGCTTCTCCTTTGTCTTTCTTGAGAGGAATAATGGAACTTTCTTAAAGAAAATCCAATAGCCTAAAGAAAGGGAAAACCCCATAGATTGAAAAACATATTTTGAAGTTGCAGCCAAATAGGATTAAAAGTCAGGACTTATATCACTAGATTGAAGGAGAGAGGCCAAGGTTTCAAACACAAGTCGACATTAAGCCAAATCATGGACCTAATTTAAAGAATATATACATATATTTAGCATTGTCAAGCTTAGCAAGAAAAAATCCCTTAGCACAAGGGCAGATGAAAACTTCTTTCTTAATCACAAAAGCCATTTTTTCTATCCAAGATTGAGGCTCTACAAGCCATGGAGAAATCCCAAAAAAATGATAAATCAAACTTCTGAATTTGACGAAATTTTCTTCCTCATCAACGTCCGAGTCAATGTTGATAGAAATAAAGGGAGTTTCACTAACGAGAGGAATAAATGGAAGAATACTATTACATCACGACATGCTTAAAAAAATGGCTCCACCAAAGGAAATTAATGGATTTGAGTCTGTGAGTCAAGATGACGTTACATATGCAAGAAGAGTTGAGGACATTTGTTGCTTGAAGGATAGTTACTGAGCAGATGAGGTCAATAGGATGGGTACCATGGATGGGTATGGCAATAGAGGAGGCACAAAGTGGTGGCTAGGGTCGAACCCTAGCCACTTTAGACCTAAGGGTGCACGACATTCTTCTCCAATAAATATATTCATCATAGTTATCATGAAATGTACTATTCTCTTTTTTTAATGTATTTAATAATAATTTCAAAGTCAAAAAATAAAATTATAATTAAATAATATAATATAATAATAGTAAAATTTTAAATAACAATAACGAATGTTTCTTATCAATATTTTATATAATCTTAGCCCCAAGGGTTAGCTCAAGTGGTCTAGAGCCAAAGGTGAAGTTATTTAATATTGTTGCTAGTTGTTGTAGATCATGGGTTTGACACTCTTTAATTCCCTTGGGACTAGGCCCCCATAATCAGGGATGACGGTTTACCTAGTTTACCATCAATGAAATGTGGAGAAGTACTTTCGGTTTCCCATGTAAAAATAATATTTTATATAATCTCAAATTATTTATTATATATAATATAATATAATTAATTAATATTAGTTTTTTTTGTAAGCAATTATTCACATTATATTAACAGAGGAGAAATTACATAGCATACAATTGTGAGTGTGTTCTCTACCTCAGGTAGAGGAAACCAAAGATGAAGAGCGAGAGAACTTTGTCCAGGTTGGGAGAAACCAAAGTCTTGCAGTTCCATTGTTTGTATTACAAAGCAACTATTGATCAAAATCATGCATGTATTAATTGAGACAATGTGGTTATTACATGTGCATCCAAAATGAAGCCTAGTGTGCCACAAGGGAGGTGTGTGGTCGAGCCACAGGCCCCTGATATATGGAGTGCCAAAAAAGTGTGCAAACAAGTTTTCGGGCTCTAGATTTTCCCTGTTGGAGGTGGTAGAGAAAAAGTGACCTATAGAGAAATCAAAATGCGAAGATAGGTTCAACCTGAGAGAATTCATGTCGTGAGGAATTACATTCTGTCATATTGAACCAACAACTTTTCCATGTTGGAGCCGCATTGCACTTGGGAAGTGCCATGAACCTACAAACTGCTAGTATCTATCGGGTTCTCCTCCAAGATGTAATAGGCCCAGGTGTTGGGGCGAGGAGGAGATAGGTGAGCATTGACAACCAAAGGGGCAGGAGCCTGGGGAGGATGAGGATAAGCCACAGGGGCGCCAAGAAAGGGTTCGAAGGAGAATTCGACAGGCGGAGAGTGGGACTGGGAAGGGGCAGGGGAAGAAGATGAGGGGATGTTGGGCAGAAATCCCAAGTGCAGAACTATAGCAAGATCCCTAAGGGAGGAGAACCCATGGCTCTTATGTGAGGAGAGGTCAACAATCCAGGATGTTTCTTGCATTCTCTCTTGCGTACATTCTTTTATCTGGTGAGTGAAGAGGTTCCTGACTACCTAAAGCATTTGGCGGCCCCGACGCAATTCAGTTTCCTCCATGGCTAGGACTTCCATGCAAATGTAGCCAGGAATCCCATGGTCGAACATGGTGGTGATAGTAGCCTCATCGAAGTTCATGGGTGGGTGCCCATGACCTCTTCCTCTATTGGGGCATCTGCCTCTTCATATTTCTCAATTCATGGCTTCGTGGAACAAGGTTGCAGACAAGATGCCAAACAATCCGCAAATGATGATATCACGAGGAGAATGTAGTGGGGAGAGCATGGAGACAATTATTTGAATGGAAGGGCATTGGGATGTGGGATCTCATACTCAAAGTAGTTGGCTCACATGTGGAGTGATTGACAGCTGGTGTGGAGGACGTGACAGATGGGAGCTGTAAGCCCAGGGAATTAATTAATATTATTATATCATATATAATATAACCAACAACTAGTTAGTTATTCATTAATTATTATTTATTATAATTTACATTAATTATATTACATAATTAAATGATCAGTTCTCGTTGGTTCATTAGCAAAGCATAAGCCCAAGAAGATCAAGGAGAATTAACCCGATGAACTCTCATTAGCAAGGTTCTTTAACAATAGGAACTAACCAATTGAGCTAGCCCTTGGGGCTTATGATAATTTATAATTACAGTGATAACCTTGTGTATTTTAAGTCAACCAGCCTAAACCCATCTTAAATCTCAATTTAGCAAGCATTCAGAGGGGTCAATTTTGCAGGTACTCTTGCATTCCATAATGGATTTCCTCAACTAGGCTTCATCATAACAAATACCATGGATTATCAAAATATGGAGCACAAAATTCCAACAGCAAATTATTATTATTATTATTATTATTATTTTTTTTTTTTTTAATTCAAGGTCACAATGTTTATGTTTATACTACAACATTTCTTGCATACTAGGTTGGAGAGCTCCTCTCTATGCAATTCATTTTCATTATAGAGTTGTTGTCCATAGACTTTATGAAGAGGTGAAAGTCAAAATTAGAACCTCGGCGGGTATTTCAAAAAGCTTTAGAAGTGACATTGGATTCAAGCAGGATTTCCCTCTATCCCCTACTCTTTTTGGTTTGTATATTGATAAATTGGAAGAGTGGCTAAATTTTCAAGGTGGGGATGGTGTTCGGGTGGGAGAGTTTGTGATTAAGCTTCTTTTATATGCTAATGATCTTGTATTGATTTATAAATCGGCCCATGGATTACAGATGCACCTATATGCCCCTGATATTTTTTGTAGAGGAGTGGGGATGCAAGTCAATACTAGCAAGACCAAAATAATGATTTTCGCCAATAAAAGGAAGCAGAGTCAACATGCGTTCTTCTTTGAAGACAACATTCTTGAAAAAGTAAATGAGTACAAATACATCGGGATTGATTTCAACAATAAAGTTATTTGGGAGGACTGCGAAAAGAAGAGAATCTTAGGAGGGTGGAAATCATTATATGCTCTTCAAAACAGAAGAGAATCTTAGGAGGGTGGAAATCATTATATGCTCTTCAAAACAGATGTAGAGAGGCAGTGTTAGGGGATTAGAAAATGATTAAAGTGCTTTTTGGACTCCTAGTTTGTCTAGTGATGCTATATGGGTGTGAATTGTGGGCTAGTAGCACCCCTATCTCAAAATGGAAGCAAATTGAGAAAATCCAAAAATGCTTGATCATGAGAAAGTTCAAAATAAAAATTTCAGTACCTTATGAGATAATGTTGAATGAAACAAGAGAAACTCCCATCGAAGCAATTGCTCTAGTGTGGCTCTTAAGATATCTAAACATAATTGAGAAAATGGGAGTAGGTAGATCTATGGTGCGCCTCTTAAGATATCTAAAAATAACTGACAAAATGGGAGTAGGTAGATGGCCTAATTCTATCTTCAAGGAAGGCATGAGTGAAAGAAAGAAAACATGGATGAGACAAAACTACACATGGATGCAAAAACAGAATATCTACCTCAATTCTTGTCCCAAAAATAGCAAGGAGATAAATAATTTTTTTATGGAGAAGTTTCGTAAACAGGTATGAGGAAAATAATTGGGTAGAAAGAAGTACTACATTGAAGAATTCAACCTTACATATGATCTCCAACAAAAAGAGTACATTGGAGCTAACATTCTGTGGAGGGAAAAGGTTTGTATTGCTCCATTAAGAACCAACTCACATCAACTTCGGTGTGAAACAGGACAGTGGAAAAAGCCTAAAGAAGCTTGGGAAGAATGGGTGTGTACATTTTGCATGTCTGGGGCAGTGGAACTAGAAAAACATTTCATTTTGGAATGTGCTGTGTTCAAAGACATCAGAGAAAGTTATGAGAATACATATGTTAGCATCAGTTTCTTAGCATTAGAATATGTTAGCATCGGTTTCTTGGCATTATCTTTTCAATGATGGGATTTTTGGAAGGTTGGGCCAGCTCATCATCAATTTGAATAAGAAAATGATTGAAATGCAAAAGGCGAAAAACTGGGAACTCATAGTCTCACAGACTATTTTTATTCTCGTGGACATTAAAATATCATTTCATTTCATTTCACATGGATGATTGGGATTTAAACTTCCACAAAATATTCTAGAATATTTTTAGTAATAGTCACACATCATATTCATCTCAAAAGTAGTTTTGTTCTTTTGTCCTTTAAATTAAATTGAATAATTAAAAAATGTCATAAACAAGTGTGGTATTCATAAGGCATGGTATCATTCCATTGTATTGTAACAAAGTCTATTTATATGTTTAAAATATGCATGATAACTGGTGGTATTCATGTGGAATATAGCCATCTTGACTCCTCTACATCCAATCTTTTGAGATGCAAACATCTTTTAGAGTAAAAAGAGATTTGATTACTATTGGTTTTGAGCTCCAGGTTTATAAGAAGTGGTGATATTCATGTGGAATAAGCCATCTTGACTTCTCTAAATCAAATATTTTGAGATGCAAACATCTTTTAGAGTAAAAATTCATGTGGAATATAGCCATCTTGACTCCTCTACATCAAATATTTTGAGATGCAAACATCTTTTAGAGTAAAAATAGATTCGTATTTAAAATATATTAGATTTGGATGTTGCCATGTAGACTATGTGTAAGGTTATTTCATATTGTAGTGTCAAGGATAGCACTAGGTCAAATCTCCTCAATGCCCTTGCAGTTGTTAGTTTGGTCGCTCAATGCCCTTGCAGTTGTTAGTTTGGTCGTGGTCGCTCAATGCCCTTGCAGTTGTTAGTTTGGTCATGTAGATCCCATATCTCTTCGGGTTACTTCGTATTGTGTATATCAATGTTGGCCATAAATAAAATACTTCAATTTTCACCTTTATTTTACACAAGACTTTGTATAGTGAGATAAAGTAATTGAAATTAAAAATAATTAAAAATAAAAAAATAACCCTATAAAATTAGATAATAAAAATAAATAAAAATGACCCATGGCATTGACCCATGATTTTGAGAATACCCTTCTGGTTACTTCATATCAATGTTGGCCATAAATAAAATACTTCAATTTTTGCCTTTATTTTACATCAGACTTTATATAGTGAGATAAAGTAATTGAAATTAAAAAAATACCCTATAAAAATCAAATAATAAAAATGACCCATGGTATTGACCCATGATTTTAAGAATCAATGTTATTGACCTATGGTATTCATGTGGAATATAATATATTTAAGGGGGGAATTAAATGGAGTTGTCTTTGGAGATAGAGGAATTGTCTGGACGACCAAAAGTAGTGTGAATTAAACTAGCCTAGATCCATTTTAGTTTGATGTTATATTTAGATACATAATTAGTTATGAATGGAGGGCCCGACCAAAAGTAGTTAGACTATGGCGGTGAATTAAACTAGCCTAGATCCATCTTAGTTTGATGTTATATTTAGATACATAATTAGTTATGAAAAATGATGGTGTTGATTCCATGTAACCTATAAAGGTAAAACTTTTTCATGGATATGTTTGAACTGGGCATTTGTATGGATATGATCAGGTGGGGAAATATTTGGAAAAATGTAATTATTACATTTTATCTAATATTTGTGCCTACCTCCAGTACAATCTAATAGTATAATATTACATTTTACTTAATCTTTCCCCTCAACAGGTCCACTTCTTATTGTTTTTTAGGTTGGGGTGTGACTGGAAATATTAGATCAAATGTAATAATATTAAATTTGTATTTGTATTTTGTATTTTCACCAATCCTTGGCCACTTTTTATTGGGTGGGGGTGGTAATCAATATTGGGTAAATATAATTGTAATATTATATTTTATTCAAGATTTCACCTCGCCCAACTCACTTTTTATTAAAAAAATCTTTATATTTGAGGTTCATAAGTAAACTTAACTGCTATTCTAATATGGTAGAGATGTTGTGTGGCATATTGACTAGATAAAAATAAAATAAAATTAAAAAATTAATAAAAAAATAAAAATAAAAAACATGAAATTAATAATTATAATTATAATGAAATTTCTTGAGAGTCAATTTTTTTTTAAGTGAAAAGATATTTGATCACTTTTTTCCTTGGTAGAAATGGAGTTAAGATAGATCTAGCTTATAATTTAGCTAATATTATTTTTTTTAGTCTTGACAATGAAGTATTTTGATATTTATTATGGATTTAACTAATACACAAAATGATCTTTTTTTTGGGTATTTTTCATATTTAAAAATCATAAGTTTAAGTTGCTTAATTTCCAAAGTTCAAATTCTCCAGCTTTTCAGGATTTTTTTTGGGGTATTTTTCAGATTTAAAAATCATAAATTTAAGTTGCTTAATTTCCAAAGTTCAAATTCTCCAGCTTTTCAGCTGCATTGATACATTCAAATATGTATTTTACATAATAAAAAATCACAATCTCACCCAAAATTGTATTGCCTAATTCTGGAAAAAAACTATTTTACTAAATTCTAGGATAAAACCATTTTATGTATTACATAGCATGTGTTTAATTACAATATTACATCATTAATTTTTTTTTAATATTTCAAAACAATAAATAAGTGAATTGAATTATACTTTAAATTTAGTATTTCAAGAATATTTACTAATTTTATATGATTTTTAATAAAAAATTATTAAAATAAGTGTTAATACATTATTATTAAATAAAAATATGACAAATTTTATTTTTTATTTTATAATTTCAATTTTGCAAATATTTTTATATAATATCTTGGTTTTTTAATTATAAATTATCATATTATTTTTAAATAATAATAATAATATAATTTAAAGACTACCATCATTTTTCTAAATAATAATAAAAAATTTCACCACAAAGTCATAGATCAAATTTATCTATCATACTCCCTTATTTAAAGAACACAAGGGAGCCACCTCAATTGGGATTTGGCACTACATGTCCATTTTAAACCCATATTTACTTTAATTTGGAAGAAGTCAATTCAGTTATTTATTTAGTTGTTGTTTTAATCAACTAAATGATATTGCTTATTTATTTGGGAGTATCAAAGGGAGTCAATTACTTTTTTCACTCTATTTGGGAGTATCTCAAAAGGAGTCAATTACTTTTTTCACTCAGATTGAATAGTAACTAAACTACAGTATGTTTGTGGATTGGCATATTGTTGAATAAAGGTTTATTTTGCTATAATATTGATGGGGTGTGATGTTCCATACTATTGTCACTTGCTTTGGCATTACAATTTCAATAAGGAGAACTATCATGACATATCTCGGAAGAGGAAACAGCAACTAGAATTTTTAGAGGAATAAGCAAGTAAGTAGATTTTTTATTGGATTGATTGTGCACTATATTCAATTCAATCCTTATTAGAAATTGAAAAAAAAAATGAAATGAATGAGTTGTCACTGTTTTTGTTTGTTTTTTTTTAGGAATAAGCAAGTAGATGTTTTATTGGATTGATTTAGTATTATAATTTATTTATTTTTTATTAGAAATTGTAAAAAAAAATCAAAGGAATGAGTTGTAAATGTTTAATTTTTTCACATTCTCAACTTGAATTAGAAATTGTAGAAAAAATTTGCAGTAAAGCCAATAAACTATATAAATCTCTTCTCTTTTTTTTTTTTACTATTCAAAAATTCAAAGGAATGAGCTGTACATGTTTAGTTTTTTCAAATTCTCAACTTGAATTAGAAATTGTAGAAAAAAATTGCAGAAAAGACAATAAATTATATAAATATCTCTTCTTTTTTCAGTTTTTCTTCTTTTTTTTGTATTTTTATTCTTCATTTTTACTTATTTTTCAGTTTGGATTTCTTCTTATACTTTTATGTGTTTGATTATTAAATTCAAAATAACTTTTTTTTTACATACATTTTAAGGTTTACAATTATGCAACAACTATACTTGATATGAAATTAACATGTTACTAGCCTATAAATGAGAAAATAACAATTAGTTCTTCTAAACACTAGAAATAAATCTAATTAATATAAATCTAAAATAACTTTATGATTAAAAAATTATTTAAAATTTTAAAAATAATAGCCAAACAATATAGAATAAATAATAATAGAGTAAATTATTAATATATTCATTTATAAATAAATCTCATTTTCAAACTTAACCAAACAAAAAAACAAACATTTTAAAACTATTAACAAATACTTTATAGCATACATATTTTTTTATATCATACATACTTATTTATAGAGTTAGTAATTCCCATATTTATAAAATTATTAATAATAATTACATTTCTTCAACTAATTTATAACATATAACTAATCATATAAAAGTATTTATTTGTCCATTCAAATCAAAGTATTTATTTCTAAATACCAAACAAATACTAAATTATATCTTTGAAACTTCAGTTTCAACTCTACCTTGATAACATTGCCAACGTTGCCCTAACATTAAAAGAAAATTGACTCGAACTTTTAAATATATAAACTAAAGCAACATATTAAATGTTAGACGTAACCTAGGTGACAATGAGGCCAAGCAACATATTAAATGCTTGACGTAACCTAGGTGAAATTGGAACCCGAGTTGAGAAACATCCTCACTGTATCAAAAAAAGGAACACAATGTGATCTGAATACAACATTCATAGGACTTCTAGGATTCAAATTCATGCCTGCATTTGGAAGTGAACTTCACTAGTTCACTGGAGAATTGTTGGTGTGTTAAATTAAATAATTTATATAAGTGGGGTCAATTTATTGGATATATCTAGTGTTTTTGTAATGGGAAGTCTATCACTGTCTTTTTGGTCTTTATTTTTTATTAAAGTATTTGTATTTCAGTTTATATGATTTTGAATAGGTTCAATTTTCCATCTGATTTCTCATTTGGATTGGGGTGATATATTGGACATGATGATGTAGTCTTGTGAAACTTACAAAAAAATCTTTGTTAAGGCACTCTTTGATGTGAAGTCACTGATTCAATTCCTTGCCCTGATCTCCACCTGAATTAGGGCGATATCGATCAAGTTGGATATTGGTCCATGGATCCATGTTGCTCCCGGTTTTCCCAAAAAAATGTTGTTTAGGGCGTCAAAATGGCTCTAGAAGTTAAGGACCCGAAAAACTGCTAAAAATAATAAGTTGTGCTGCAACTTAAAAACTGAAAGAACTGGTAGTGGGGGTTCAAATGGAATAGGTGAGTGGCCACCAATATCTACCTGGTTCATTAAGGCCCCAAAACGGTTCTGGGAGTGTAAGGCCCGAAAACCTGCTAAAAATAGTAAGTTGTGTTGAACGTGAAAAGCTACAAGAATTAGTGATGTAGATCCAAATGGAATAAGTGAGTGGCAACCTATATCCACAGATATATTGGACATGATGAAGATATAGAAGATATAGTCCTACTAAACTTATAAAAAAAACATATGTATTCTAAAATATTCCTATACATTTAACAATAAATATCAATACATTTAACAATGAATATCAGATAGGATGCATACAATTTGGTGATAAGAAAGAAGCCTCTCTATACTTCTTGCACAATGAATATTTCTGAAGAAATATTTGGGTAGATCCATCCACTTAATTTTAAAAGTCGAAGGAAAATAACCTATTATTTTTCATTAGTTAAATATTTCCCTCCATATTTTCTACACAATGAATATTTATAAAAAAATATTTAGATAGATCCATCCATTTAATCTTAAAAATTAAAGCGAAATAACCCATGATCTTTCATTAGCTAAATATTCTTATAGCCGTAAAACTCAACAATTAAACTAACTCTTGCCACTAAACTAACCCTCAGGACTAAGAGTATTTAATAATGTAGTATTCTACACGATTGGGTTTATCAACAATTATCAAAAACAATCAGATGGCCAGTGCACAAGGAGGGGAGCCGGTGCTCTCACAACCCAACGCAGTCCTGAATCCGTAGTCTATATTCAGAGGATCAAAACTTCTGTAATTTCGACTTGGTTCGATGGCAAGTTTTGGGTCGTACATATGTAATAATGACTGCCAATATGGTTTTGTATCGGCTTATCTCGCTGCAAGTACATCTATATATATCGTTAGTTTTTATAGAATTTTTTCATTTGGAGATGAGGGATTAAATTTTATTAAATGTATATTTTTTATTATTTTATTAAAATTAATTTAAATTTAAGTGATTGTAAAATAAGATTTTATAAGAAGAATTGAATTTTTTGAAATGAAATTTTATTACTTTATACCTTTCAAAATCAATATTTTAATTTAGTGTTTAAATTTTTATGCTAAAAATAATTAATTTTATATCAAAACAATTAATTTATAGTCATTTAAACACTTTCTCTAATTTCTCTAATTTGCAAATAATTAAATAAAAAACGCCAATCAACAATCATAAAAAGTATCATTCAACAATTATAAACAATATTATTCAACAACCATAAATAGTACAGCGACCATTTTATTATTTCTTCTCCTAAATAAGTGTTATTGGTTTTCTTTTTTACTAATTTATTATTTCTTCTCCTAAATAAGTATTGTTGGTTTTCTTTTTTACCAATTGATCATGATCACTGAGTGTACCATTTTATTATTTATTCTCCTAAATAAGTGTTGTTGGTTTTCTTTTTTACCAATTGATCATTGAGTGTACCATCTTATTATTTATTCTCCTAAATAAGTGTTGTTGGTTTTCTGTTTTACCAATTGATCACCCAGTGTACCATTTTATTATTTCTTCTCCTAAATAAGTGTTGTTGGTTTTCATCAGTCAATTGATCACTGAGTGTACCATTTTATTATTTATTCTCCTAAATAAGTATTGTTGGTTTTCTTTTTTACCAATTGATCATGATCACTAAGTGTACCATTTTATTATTTATTCTCCTAAATAAGTGTTGTTGGTTTTCTTCATTTTATTATTTATTCTCCTAAATAAGTGTTGTTGTTTTTTTTTTAACTAATTGATCATGATCACTGAGTGTACCATTTTATTATTTCTTCTCTTAAATAAGTGTTTTTGGTTTTCTTTTTTACCAATTGATCATGATCACCGAGTGTACCATTTTATTATTTCTTCTCCTAAATAAGTGTTGTTGGTTTTCTTTTTTACCAATTGATCACTAAGCGTACCATTTTATTATTTCTTCTCCTAAATAAGTGTTGTTGGTTTTCTTTTTTACCAATTGATCACTAAGCGTACCATTTTATTATTTCTTCTCCTAAATAAGTGTTGTTGGTTTTCTTTTTTACCAATTGATCACTTGAGTGTACCATTTTATTATTTCTTCTCCTAAATAAGTGTTTTTGGTTTTCTTTTTTATAAAAGAACCACACTCTAGACCAATTTTCTCTTTCAAAAAATAGTTGAATAATTTTCATTTGACAATTACCTCATGACATCAAAGAGAGTAATTCTCAAGATCCCATAAGGGAAAGGTTTGAGAAAATATCTCAACCAACAATGTCCATAAAAATCTTAGTTCTCTATGCAAATCTACATAGATTTCAAATTGACAATTACAATCACATATGAAAATAAGTATTAATAATTTCATTTATTTTTTACATCATTTTCCTTTCCCCTAAGAAATCCTCCTAACATCATGCAGATTTTATGAGAACTCCTCCTAACATCATTCTAATTGCATGGGAATGCTTTTTATGATCCCTCGGTCTTGGTAGAAGTGGAGTTGACTTATATTTATTGAATGTGAGGATCCTTGTGGATCACTTACAAAGTTATGAATTCTTATTCTCAAGATAACCCACATTGTTTTTCATCTTCAACTCTCTTGGTGTTGCAAAGGTATAAAATTATTTCAAGCTATGGTGTTTCAAGAACTATCTAATATCCAAATTTACTATTAAACTTGTGAGGAGGAAAGCATCACTTTTTTGAGAATAGGATAGGGTGTATTTTATTTAATCTTAAGATTATAAATTAATAAAAAAAAATTAAAAATCAATTCTACCTCATCCTCAAACTTCACATCTATATAAGATAATAGGAGTGATGAAAGTCTCAAAAAGGAGATTGTTTTTATCTTTTTCAAACCCAAAATAGGTTTTCAACCCTTCATTCATCATTTTCTCAATGTCGTAACTTCAATTGCGCTTGTGATGAATCTATACCTAGATAATTGTTTATAAGCATTTCCTCCAAGCTATTATTGTAACATACAAAAGTATCATAGGTGATATTCTTGGATTTAATTATTATAACATTGATTTTTCCAGTGTTTACACTCATACCCATAGTAGAGAAAAGCATTTTTGGATGCAAAGTTGGTTTCCATGGTCATAAGGACTCATTCCTATGAAAACTATAATAGCAAGAATTACGCTGACACAACATGCATCTTCCAAACAATATTCTAACTTGTTAATGTATGTGTCAAAAATGGTAGGGGATAGGGGACAACTTTGCTCACAGTTATATTCTTTCAATCAATCCTCAGTGCTCCTAAACTTGGGAATAATGATCTCATACAAACTTATTACAATAACCCTCAACTTGAAGGGAAATTTTTGCACTTCTTGTGGCACTCTTATGCAATGATCCTAAGCATGACAAGATGATGCAGGAGCATTAAGGTAGAGCCAACAATGTGACAAGCCGGTCACATATTGTGGCTTGGGAAGAGGACAAGTAGTCCAAAGAATTTGAAGGCTATTTTTTAAAGTATTTTGTTAAGTTAATTTGGGCTAACACAACCATTGTAATTTGCAGAATAAAAGAATGGTTAAATTAGGATTAGTTAAATATTTAGTTGAATACATTGTTTTGAAACTGAATGACAATTTCTCAACCATATGGGAATTTTGGGAAAGGCATAGAACCGAACCAAAATCCATGATGATGAGATTTTTCCATCCACAAAGAGAAAGAGAAAGCGAGAAGGAAATAAGTGTGCAAGAGAGGGGTGAACAGAGAGTCGAAACAAATGTAAAAGCCAGCCATCCAAGGGCTTGACTCTATGTATTTCATTTCTAAATTAATTCCAAGTGTTTTGGATTTTGATCGGGCTCTCTGTTTTAACCCATTTGTTTTATTTCCTTGTCGTAATTGAGTATTGCATTTAAATCGCACAACAGGAGGTAAATCTGGACTCTGTTTGTATCTATGCATTTTATATATGCGTATTATTTCTGTTAATGAATAGTCAGACTGAGCAAGAGGACAAAGTTCCCATGAACTTCGCATAGACAAAGCTATAGCAGAGGTTGAGGGATGACGAGACGAAGAAGAAGCTCAAGAGAGATAGCGTTAAAGAAAACAAAAGGACAAGCTCAGGAGAGGTTCGCATTGAAGAATCTGAACAAACTCGAGAGGAGTGTGGAGGAAACGGTATCGCAGAGCAACAACAGCTGAAAGAAGAGAAAATTGACTAAAGACGGAAACACTGAATCGACGGCGAGGATCGAAGCACAAAACCAAAGTTAAGGTTTGACGGCAAAGATCAGTGCGGGCAAAAGAGGCAAAGAAGAGTCGTGTGGAGGTGAGCGGACGGATGCGATTAGATCGCATATTTGAAAGGGAAATAGATCAACGGTGGACGGCAAGACGTTATTTCGCACTTCGCAAATTATAACGGATATTGTTAAAGAGTTCGCAAGGTAAGTTGTTCGCGCTGCGATGCGGTAAGATTTGAAATGTGCGATGCGATGAGGGAAGGCCATGTGTCAGCATGGCGCACGAGCGCACATTGGATGTTTTAAGTTTTAACTCTTATCGATATAGCCTTAAAGTTATGGGCAAGTGATTTGCGATGAGATGAAGGCCGTTGTATCTAGCGAAGATCGACGATAGGGATTGCGTCACAACATCACATTGGCAGAATCACAAGGATGTCGTTAAGGTTGTTTGGAAAACTTGCGAAATGCGATGAGTTGTGATTGGTTGACATATTGTGGGACCCGAGAATCTTGTTCTGTGTTTATACAAGTAATGGTTTGAGTTATATGGGTGATTTGTTATAAAGTGAAGCGTTGTTGAATTGCTAACATATGTATGTTAATAAACTCTATGTAATGTAATCCGTTGTGTAAATGGGGAATTTGTGTGGGTCATATCCCACAAGTCCACAGTATCCATTAAACTTCAGTTACGACTGCATCACAAGATGTTCCATGGTTCTTATGCTCATATTTTGTGGCTTTCTAGCCGTAGGCTAATCTTTTTTTCAAAATACTTCTATGTAGTTTGGCTAAAATAGGACTAATCATAATGGTCCTATAAATGGAGGGATTTCTTTTATCCTCGCTTTAAAAATAGGTAGGGAATCCCTACTTAATTGTTAAATTGAATAGCTTGTATATGTGAGGGATAAGAATAATCCCTATAATTTTTAAGATTCAACTTGGTAACCTTGATGTCCTTGTTTTCCCCTTTCTAGGTCACTTATCCCGAAAACTTTATGTCTAATATGGAAAAAATGTTATCCTATGTAGAAACATTTGGAATGTTTCCCACAACATTAGGGGATTTGTAATTATTTGTAAGGTAAGAATTATGGTCTTCCAAGGAAATCATATCATTTTCATTAGTTTTACCAATCAGAAGTTGCATCCAAAATTTTAGTGGTTTAACTTAGATAGGTGTAAAAGCTTCTCTTCTTTTTTATTTATGTAGTGTATTTTTTCTTTTAATCAGGAATTTGTAACTATTTATTCTATCAAATTTCAAGGAATCATTAGATGCATCCCTAATGGAAATTCTAGCTATTTTACACTTGTTATCATACCTAGGGTCGATTGTTTTATTTTCCTTTTTTTAGTAAACTTGGTAGGACTACATCTTCATCATGTCCAATATATCACCCCAATCAGAGTGGGGAATTGAACCGGTGACTTCACATCAAGGAGTGCCTTAACAGAACACCCGATCACCATCTATCCAAGACCTTGTGGATGTCTTAATTTCCTTTTTAAATAACACTTTAATAGATAATTATTTATGGAAATGGAGTGGATTCTCATTAATTTACAACATAGGTCTTCCATGTTTACTTATATGATATAGGATTTAGTTCAATGTTTAAGTAGATTAAGAAGAGATCAACTATATTTTTGTCAAAAAGCACATTTAGTTATTAGATTTTTCTTCAACAAGGATTTTGCACATGACAAAGTTTAGAGTTGGAGTTAAAGGTTTAAGATCATATTCAAACTCATGATTGTTTAAAAGGTCGAAATTAATTGTTTGGTTGTAAACAGGGATATCAAATATCACATAATCCACAACACCACTAGTTAGTCAATAGATACAAATTATCAATTTAGATTTCGGCCACTTCATTAAACTATTACAAATTATTAGATCTTGAGAAATACAAAGCTTGATTAGCTCAATACAGAACAAATTATCAATCATGTCATTTGAGTTTATTTTGTATAGGTTAGCTAAAACAAGGTCTTCATCTAGCCATAGAGGATTAAGGTTGGAATCATTGCTTAAGAGAATAACTTGATTAGTTACAGTTATAAATATCCTATTCTAAGATTTAGGGATTGTTTTATCAAAATTATTTTTCTTAAACGTAGATTAAGGATATATGTAGCATTCCTTGGTTTCCAAGCGCAACTTGCTGATTTTCGCAGCTACAATTATTATTATTTGTGTTCTTGATGTACTTGAATAACATGTACTTCAAGCTTGGGTCAAAAGAAAAATATTTTTTTCAAAAGAGAAATTTAAACTCGGCCCAGTAAAAGGAAGGCACCCTTTCGGCTCATTAAAACACTATATATTGAGGCATTCGACCTCTTCTCCAACATGGATTCGAATCTTCTGGAAGGTCTGGTCTGCTCTGTGGTCCCCTGCATATTTTTCACTTCAGAAAAATAGATGTTGGAAGAATCAAAATGGTAGAAGACAAGGTGAAATTGGGTCTCTTGGACAATGAATGGTCACTGTGCTCTGTAAAAGAAACTAGAGGTTCAGATACTATTTCAGAATCATGTCCTAATCCTCATTCATACACCAAAGATGTCATTCAAGGCCAAGAACACTTACAATCATCATTTTTGTCTGTGGTAGATGACATATTAGAATTTGACAAGGGCGTGCCATTAACTTGGTATTTACCTAAGAAAACCAGCTCTTTTTCATCAGCTGAACCTTCTCCTTTTAAATCATCTAGGTGTTGAGCAGGGTATTCAGCAAGGTGGAAAGTTTGGTCTGTCAATCCCTAGGTGGGATGGAACCTCACTTTTCCCCAATTAAAACTGGAAATGTTCCTGTTGGAGGTTACTCTTCTAATTCCAGGTTGATATCTGAATTGAATCAGAAGAATGTATGGCCCACTGGCTCAAGTCCCCTATCTGGCAGGCATAGCTATGGACTGAATGCAACCAGCCCTGCAAGAAGCCGCCTTTCCATAAACTGTTATCATTTCAAAGAATTATGCTAATAAAAAGCTCACTTCTTCAAGATCCCCATTGCATCTGGCAGACAGTGCAGGTTAAGCTACAATGGATGAAGATCACCTAAGAAACCGGCGTTCCTTTTTCTCTCCAAACTTCTCCAGCACTCGGGAGTCCTATCCAAAATTCAAGGTCACCTCTTAAAAGTTCACAAACTAGTCAACCAGCTAGAAGTGGCTTGTTTGTGATCTCCCATGCATGTAAATCACAAGATACAGTTCACTATGGTTATGTAGTGAAGATGGCTACATGCTGGGGTGGGTGGTTATATGTATTTACTATTTATACATTCAACTTAGATAGAATGCATCCCCTGATTGATCTGGTATTCCTTTTCAGATCAAACATCTGACCCTGGAACTTTCCATGGTACCATGTCTGTTGCAATGCCTACACAGGACGTCATAGGAAGTGTTGCCTTTCAGATATTGTCTACTCAATTCCGTCGTTGCAACAAATAGCAGCTCCTGGAGAAAGTCAAAAGAAAAAGAAGACTGTGTGAATAGAGAAGCCCTCAACATATTAGTGCTCAGTTAAAGACTCTTAAAAGCATTTTGGGGCGGTTTATAGGCTATTCAAATGGAAACACTCTTATGGCAGCTAACCAAGGGAAGGCACCTTCAAGGAATGTTTCAGTTCTTCTTTCAAGTGGTTAGACATTGTTCTCTATGTATTAAGCACGCCTGTCTTACATGCCAAATGGAAGCTCTTGGCATTCTGTATGTTGAAGATGAGAGTTTCCGAGAGCCATCTGCAAATTGTGGTTTTGACTACCTTCTTCTAGAGAGAATGCATGGCAACATGTTTGTTTATGACTTGGTAAACCAAGCAGCACCTACTAGGATGTCGAAGTAAATGATGAACATTTCAGAGATTTGTGGGAGCTTCAAAAAATTAAAGCAGGGACCCCGTAGGGTTCTAGTGTGCATATTGCTAATACTTAGATGTAGATTCTCATGTTTTTTATGGTCCTGAAGGTGTAGTCTTGAGTTATAGGACTGGAGGAGAACAGTATCAAGAAATTGGTGGCAGATCTACAACGTCTCTAAAATGCCCACTCTTTTGCCAGGGGCATGAGAAAATTGCCGGAAGTCAAATTAGATAAGAGAATAGACACAGGAAAGGTGAAATTGCGACATGCAAACACAGAGTTCAATGAAAATGGGTGTTGGTGAAGGAGGGGATAGGATGCAGCAACAAATAAGGAGAACATTTAAGATACAAATCAGTATGCCTTATAAGCTTCTGGTTCAGTTATTATGGGTTAATGGCAAGAATCGTTGCATGTTTTGTTGTTGAATGGGAGCCAGGCAAAGAAGGTTTCAGAATGCATGTTTCTCCTGATCAGTTATGGCCCCACATCAAGGTTATATTCTTTCTTATTAATGATTTTTTTTTTGTAATTTACAAAACCCATATTGAATTAAACCACAGATCTGGAATTGAGAATGAACCCCTGTATAACTTCTTCAGTGTTTCAAGTTTTATGAAGTGAGTTCCATGTTGATTTAATTACAAACAATAATACTGTATTATGCTCCCTACGCACCTGGATCCATATCTGGTATGGATATGGCTCATATATAAGCTGGGCAAAGGGCACACTAATAATGGATATGTCCTGGTTTATTTGCTAATAAATTTTATAGGTCCAGTGGAGACTACTGAAATTTGGGTTATATCCTTGACTTATCTGCAAATCCCATCCCTTGGTCCCTGAACATTGGGGGTAACATACATATTTATCCTTCGAAATACTACCATCTGGTAGGATCTCAAGATGAGTCAAAGGTAACCGACTGGAATGATGGTGTTTAGAAACACCTTCAAACAATTAAAGAACATCTTCGTACGAAGATCCCAAAGAACACAAAACACTGTGTGTGCAATGTACGTATTATGCATATTCAATTTGGCTAGATCCTCAACAATCTCTTGATGTGCGTACCATACCCACTAAGGGCCATCAAATCACCACTTTGTGCGATTCAAGGACACTTAGCCCACTGAGGTCAAGTGGTTGTCCCAATGAATTATTATGTAGCTCTAGCAAACGTCAAGGACAACATCCTTACAACATGGAGGAATTGATGAGACTTAGTCTAGTAAACATGTTTTCTAATTTTTTTTTTTAATACTTTATCCTTATGTCTTAAGCTAAACTGATTAGATACCCAATCTATCGTATTTTATTGGAAAAAGGGTCAAGTGATCACTCCCCACAATCTCTCTCTCTCTCTCTCTCTCTCTCTCTCTATATATATATATATATATATATATGAGTGTACAACATGTGGACAACATCGATACTCTACTCTCATACTTCCATGCTTCCTCTCTTGTGTTTTTCATGTATCGTCTATTTTCTTGTGTTATGCATATATCAAAGTACTTGGCAATTGTTTACAAAATGACAACCTTTAATGCCTGACAATTTGCATATCCGAGGGATGGAAGGGAATTGGTATCCAAGCCTGACTAACTCTAGACCTTTCCACCACCATCCCCCTCCTCACCCTGCCCTTTATATCTGGAAGGCCCAAAGCCCATTTAAATACAATGTTTTGGGCTGGTCAGTGATCCATTAAGGTCTATCAGTAAAAGCAAGACTTCATAAAGAAAGCCTCTATCATCGATTTTCATTTTACGCTCAATTTTGATGATGGGCCATGCCTTGTGGCAATGTCTAATTCTTATGACCCTCTAGGCATGGTTTCAAGAAGAATACAGTCAGTTGTTCACATTGCCCCTAACCTAGAGAGGGCACCTCATATGTAACATTTGGATGATTAGGGATTATCCAAAGGGTTATAGCAATACAAGACAATCGTTTCTTATCACTTTCCTTTGGAATAGATGATGCATAGCAACTTTGCAAGGAACCAGTCCCCTTCTATGGTTGGGAGAATCTAAGATGTTTAAAAATGAGCTTGCAGTCCATGTCAAAGTTAAAATTGTTACAGTATATAAAGGATATAGACTAAGCCCCTTGGGGCACAAGGCCATATGTTAGATTTCTTAGCTTTCTTAAAAAGAGGATAATATTAATAATAATTTTTCCATCATCCTTGGACATCAGTATTATCTGCCTTCTCTTACATTTTTCAAAATTGGGAAAGGAGGACATTCTAAAACTTGAGCTGGAGCACCCATTCTATAAAATATATCCAATCAATTACCTCTGAATCCAGCGGTCTTCCATCAAACTTTTGTACAAATTGTTTTTGTTTAAAAGGAAAAAAAATAATACATTGCAAATTTCAGAAGACCTGGACAGAAAGAAAGAATGAACGCTAGAGACCCATGGCTCGCATATTTAACCATTTAGGTAAATCAGTGCATAGGTTTTCTAGGGAAGATGCTTGGCATTAACACAATTTGTATTCTAGAAGATATAAATTTTATTTCCCAAATGTCTTTTACCAGATTTATTTTTGAAGTGTATTTGTCCATCAAGCTTTTCATGACATCAGGCATCTCTTGTTGCGATCATAGTTGTTATAATCTATTCATTTCCATGTGTATTAGTTGTTACTAAATTTGCTAAACATGCCAGTCGTATAGTGAAGTTTAAGAAGATATAAGAAATGGTCAAACTTTGATGCATTGCAAAGAATAGTCAACTTGTAGCACAAAATGTTACTTTTACAAAATTTCATAACCAGAGTATCGCACAGGAAACATGAAGTATCACCAAGTCCAATGTACATGAAATTAAGCTCAAGTCAATGTGCAATCATTTTGCTGTACAGGAACAAATTTGCAAGGAGGCTCACACTGTTGACATTTAAGAGTAAAAGAATGCAACTGTTAGACAAAGCTGCGTGTAAGAAATGTGACTGTGTCATAGATAGAAATATTACATGTAACAAAATTAATAATTGATTATGTAACAATATGGGCAAGCGAACGGAATGTATTCTGCCAGAGAAAATCTCATCCAATTTTTAATCCTTTTCGACCTTTCTGACACTAGTAGATTCCACCACTAGGAAAATGGTGCATTCTGACAATCAAGAAGCCACTGACAGGGTTATAGTACGCTAATAAAAAATCATGCTGCGAAGCCACCAACCGAGGAAACGTTACCAGTTGCACCCTTCCGGAGCTGATGCAAAGAAGATTGCAAGGAATGTTGTAAAGTTTCAGCCACAACTCGAAGTCTTCCTTGACTAACGTCCACTGGACTCCCACCTGCAGTTCCACTTCCACTTCCAGCAATCTCCACTGCTTTAGCTACTTTCTGTTTACAGCGCTCCCAATCCTCAGTACGAGGCCAGCAGGCACGTCCACCATGACTACCTTCCATTCCTAGGAGAGACATGTGAGGATTTTCACCAAAAGCATATTTCAATCTTACAGAAACACAATGAGGCAACCAAGCTGCACCACCAGCAGCATTTACATGAGGTATAGAAGCAGGATCAAGGACTACAGTAAGCCCAAAATCCACTGCATTGTGTGGACGATCATAATGAATGTTACTTTTTGCCACAGTACTGGTTGCTTTGTCTGCAAGACACTGACCTGCATTATCTTGAGACACAAACCCATCCGCATTTGAGCCCATGTGGCTTTCTAGACATAATTCAACACGGGGTCTTTGTGTGGGAGCTGTCTCAGCACATTGCCCTTGTGCTATCCCCTTCTTCCATGCAATGAGCTTCAAAAATTCCCGAAGAACTGATATTGGAAGTGTTAACAAAGTGATGAAGGATGCAACTCTAGATGCATCATATGGTTCTGATGCAACTCGCCTGCTAAAAAAGTCACATATTTCACCAATCTCATGAGAGCTTAGTTCATCTTGGATATTTGTTTGGTTTTGTTGTTGTTGTTGCTGCTGTTGTTGCTGTTGCTGGTTAAAACGCTTTACACTCAAAACTTGCAAAAGAAGTTGCACACGATGCACACTTACAGCAAAGACATAACCCCTGTAGAGAAAATTCATAGTTAATAAAATAATTCTAATTAAAATGCATAGCAGAGATCACTTGCACAATATAAAGCAGCCAAAGCAATATAATAATATAATATAATTCCAATGGTATGAAATAATAATACTAAAGAAAAATAAACTCCTTTGGGACTCTTCAATACTTATTACTAAGAAGGAAAATTCTATCTTGGCTTGTAAAATGCAATAATATTGTTACTTATTCGTAGTTTTTCAGGTTATTTACACACCAGCTTCCTCTAAAGCAATTGAAGTTCTTTATTTGTAATTCTAATCACAAGCCTCAGCCATATAGTGTATGCTACTATATCTAAACCAAAAGTTTCTTAGCCATGTTGTAAGTTTAAGAAAGCCAAATTCTATTAGTCATCCTTCTAAACCAAGAATGACTTCACACAGTCATTCTTCACAATCAAGAATCTCACACAAGTAGGTTGAAGCAAGTACAAAGCATTTCACAGACAATATTTACCCAACAAAGAAACGCAAAGCCGGTTGCTCATGGTCCAAGTTAAGAAGCGATCCTTCATTCTCTTTCAAGATCGAGCGCAGAATGACTGTTAAAAGGTCTGGTAACTGGGAAAATAACCATAGAACTCCAAGATACTTCAGAATTCCACGTAAGACCTTCTTAAGGGCAGCAAGTGGGACCCACCCTCCTCCATAGCCACCATCATCCCCAAGACCAATAAAGGTAGTGTTCAGCTCTCCTCTGACATGCATTGGCACACCAGTTCCTGGAGCCATAGGACGCCCAGCCAAAGGCATTCCTGAATTAAATGCTACTACATTGTGCGCTCCCAATACATTGCTTACATTAGTTACTCTATTTAAAATAGTACCCTGATTCCCAGGTAATGTTGTTGCTCGTGATACTCCAGGAGAACTGGTGCCCATTCGATTTCCACTGCCAGAAGGAGATTGCCCAATGTTTGTATTTGTATTGTTTGATGTTCCTGGCCCCCCTGAATGTGGATTAAGAGAAGTTTCCAGAGTATTTAATCCCAAGGCAACATGCTCCATGATAAATGGCCGAAATTGTGGACAAGGCATTGAACCTCCTACATTAGGACCACCCTTGGGTGGTGTAGCAGGCTGCAGCCATACTTGATCACCAGCAAAGCAGCGCATATCAACTGCAAAATTCTTGCGATAAATGATACGAATCCAATAGGGACTTCGCAATACAACTGAGACATCAGTAGGCAACAGGGAACTCGGCACTATGCCTGGCCCTCCTCTACCTGCACTTGATACAACAGATCCATTCTGTGTATTCAGATTGCCACTAGCCCCACTTATAGGTGGTCCCCCAGATATCCCCCCTATCGCTTGAGGAACAGGTGAAGAACCTGTGCTTTGAACCAATCCTTGAGACATCATTAATACATTTGTTTTGGCAGCTGTTGAAAATCCTGATGGTACTGAAGCAATGCTAGTTGAAGCAGTACCAACCATTCTTGCCGGACGGATAGCACCACCAAGGGCATGTAATGGTCCAGCAGTCAACCGAATGCAATCAAGAAGTGATTCAACTTCACCTCCATTGATAAAATCCTCCAAAAACTGCACACAACATGCAAGTTAGAAAATTGACAGTTCCGTTATTAAAACAAGAAAGATCATACACTGGACTGCTAACCACAATCTCCAGGTGATTCCTGACTACACTACACCCTGAATCTAATAAGGCATACATGGAAAAACTGTGAGGCAGATTAGTATTGTCTCTATCAAATAAGGAGATTCAAAAGGAGGCCAGAGGATTTTTAGACAAGGTATGTGAGAGATGAGAGACCAAAGTCATATATCCAAAACTGTTGTCTTTCGTAAAAGTATGAAGTGAGGATGCAGTTCAGCATGCAGAAGGACGGAAAGTAAAGAATTTAGTGCTAGTTATGCTTACAGATCTCCTTGCAGGAGAGGCCTAAGGCGGAATCCTGGACTGGTGCCAACGACCAGGATTAATTGCAATAGATTCTAGTGGCAACATTTGAACAGATGCACGAAGACTTCATACAAAAATTTGCAACAGATTCTCCACTCTAGTTCTCTTTATTCTTCTTGATTCAATGACTGATTGACTGTTGTCACAGTGTCTCTTGGAATGTTCTATCGGGCAGTTTTGTTGGCATGTTATGCATGTGGAACAAATTTGATTGGAGACCTTGTGTATGAGACTTACTAATTGTTGTGATCCCTTACGTTGTGTTCAAGGGAGATTGTTGTTAATCTTTTTGGGCTGTATAAACCTCGATTGATGTTAGTGAGAACCCATTGATGGTTTTGATTGGTTGACAAAAATTGACAAAGTTATTTAAAGATGAAATTATGAAGGGAAATCAAAGAAGATACAATTGAAGGCCTAGGGACTGCTTAGATAAATAATGGAATAATCAAAGGACACCAAGAAATCGAAAAGGCTTTTAAGAAAAGAAATCTAAGTTAATTTTGTTTCCACTTTAGCACTATTTTTGATATCTCTATAATTGGCTATGGTCAATGCTCTTATTGCATGTTTTGGGAGTATTTATGCTTGTAGCTTCCATTGTTGAAACTTGAGATTGCTTGGTTGATCGTGGAGACTATTCCTGATAATATTTTTTAGGAAGCCAATATTTGACCGTTTGTGCATAGGGCTCTTGTTGCTCTACTTTTGTCTGTAGAGATGTTTAGGAGGTTCAAGTTCTTAAAGAACACTCTAAATTTTTCCTCATTTCGCGACTTTACTTCACTACATTTTGAAGAGGATTGAGTGGAGGTGTTGTGAAGGTAACTATTTTGTTGTACCTCATCATGGCCAAGTATCTTGGCTATCAATATTCCTAGCCTGATGGTTAAGGGGGGAATGATGGGAGATATGATATCGCTAGAAATTTTTACAAGATAAGTTGCATTTTAGATGTCCATTGCAAGAAGTTGTCACTAAGGGGTGGTGCTAAGATAATACCACCTTTGTAGGTCCTCCAAGTTGTGTTTAAGGGAGGATATGAGAATATTCATGTAAACACAAATTGAGGAGTTTGTTGGACATTAGTGGCCATTCCCTTAATGGTTAACCACTTTAGTAGTTATTCCAGTCCCACCATTTGCAGTCATAAAAATAAGCCCTAAACCTATTTACTGTTGACGATTTAGTCTCATTGAATATGCACAATACATATATTACAATGCATTGAGCTCTTTGGGATCTTCATACAAAGACATGTTTGCATTGTTTGAAGGTGGTTTTAAACACCATCGTTCCACTTGGTTACGACTGGCTCATCTTGAAATCCTAACGGAAGGTGGTATTCCAAAGGATAACTATATATTACTGCTAGAGGTTCAGGAACCAATGGATGGGATTTGGAGAAAGGTAGATGATATACCCTAAATTTCAGGAGTCTCCATTGGGGATTTATACATAACATCAAAGGGATACAAATTAAAGATGTAAAGAAACAAGTAAATTGTTCTTATGTACCTATTAAAATTTATAAGCAAATAAGATACGACATGTCACATAACTATTATGTACCCATTTCCCAGGTTATATATGGACCATATCCATACCAGATATTGATCCAGGGATGTAGGGAGGAGAATCCAATATTATAATCTGTAACTAAATCAACATGGAACTCACTGCATGAAACTTGAAATACTAAAGAAACTATACAGGGATTCATTCTTAATTCCAGATCTGTGGTTTGATTCAATATCGGCTTTGCAATTTACAAGAAAAACATTAATAAGAAAGAATATAACCTTGGTGTGGGGCCATAACTGGTCAGGGGAAACATGCATTGTACAACCTTCTTTGCCTGGCTCCCATTCAACAACAAAACGTGCAATGATTCCTGGCATTGACCCATAATAACTGAACCATAAACTCATAAGCCCTACTGCTTCTATCCTAAATGTTCTCCTTATTTGTTCCCGCATCCTATCCCCTCCTTCACCAACTCCAATTTTCATTGGACCCTGTGTTTTCATGTTGGATTTTGCCTTTCCTGTGTCTATTCTCTCATCTGATTTGACTTCCAGCAATTTTCTCATGCCCATGGCAAAAGAGTGCGCATTTGAGAGCCTTTGCAGATCGGCCACCAATTTCCTGATACTGTCATCCTCCACGGTCCTATAACTCAAGACTACACCTTCAGGACCATAACGAATATGAGAATCTACATCTGAAGTATTAGCAATACGCACGCCAGAACCCCATGGGGTCCCAGTTTTACTTTTATGGAGTTCCCACAAATCCCTGAAATGCTCATCACTTACTTTGACATCCCAGTAGGTGCTGCCAGGTTTACCAAGGCATAAGAAAATATGTTGCCATGCATCCTCTCTAGAAGAGGGTAGTCGAAACCACAAGTTTGCAGACGGCTTTCGGAAACCCACATCTTCAACATATGGAATGCAAAGAGCTTCCATCTGGCTTGTAAGACGAGCATGCTTAATACACAGAGAACAATGCCTAACCACTTGAAGAAGAGCTGAAGCATGTATCCTTGAAGGTGCTTTCCCATGATTTGCTTCCATAAGAATGCTTCCATATGAACGGCCTATAAACCGACCCAAACTGCTCTGAGGAGTCTTTAACTGAGCACTAATAGGTTGAGGGCTTCCCGATTCACAAATAGTCTTCCTTCTCTTTTGACCTTCTCCAGAAGCTGCTATTCGTTGCAATGATGGGATTGAGTGGACAATATCTGAAAGGCAACGCTTTCTATTACGCATTTCATGTTTAGGCATTGCAACAGACATGGTTCCATGAGAAGTTCCAGAGTCTGAGGTTTGACCTGAAAGAGGAATACCAGATCAATTAGAGGATGCACTTTATCTAAGCAGAATGCATAAATAAATATAATCATCCAGCCCAAGCATGTTGCCATCTTCACTCCCACAACCATAGTGAACTATATATTGTGACTTACATGCAGGGGATACCACAGACAAGCCACTTCCAGGACTCCTTAATGTAGTTACCGGTTGACCAGTCGGTGAACTTTTAAGGGAAGACCTTGAATTTTGGACAGGACTCCTGGGTGCTGGAGAAGTTCGGATAGAAGGAACACGGGCCTGTCTATGAGCAGAATATATAGAAAGTCCTTCTTTAGGAGAATCTATTACTTTTCTTAGCTGATCTTCATCCATTCCAGGATAACCTGCACTGTCTGCTAGGTGCAATGGGGATCTTGATGGAATGAGCTCTTGATCAGCATAATTCTTTGAAACTGATAACAATTTCTGAAAAGACGGGCTTCTTGCAGGGCTGGTTGCATTCAGTCCATAGCTATGCCCTCCAGATAGGGGGCTTGAGCCAGTCTGCCTTACATTCTTCGGATTCAACTCAGACAACAATCTGGAGTTCGAATTTTTAGTCGGGGAAAACTGTGAGGTTCCATCCCACCTAGAGATTGATAGACCAAACTTTCCACCTTGTTGAATACCCTGTCCAGCACCTAAATGACTTAAAGGAGATGGTTCAGCTGATGAAAAAGAATTGTTTTGCTTAGGTAAATACCGAGTTAAAGGCATTCCCTTGTCAGGTTCAAATATATCATCTACCACAGACAAAAATGATGATTGTAAGCCTTCTTGACCTTGAATGACAGCATCGGTGTATGAATCAGAACTAGGACCTGAGTCTGAAATAATATCTGAACCTCCAATTTCTTTTGCGGAACACAGCGACCATTCATTTTCTAATAGACTGAGATTCAGCTCATCTTCTACCATTTGGATCCTTCCAACATCTATTTTGCTGAAGCGAAAAATCTGAAGGGGACCACAGAGCAGACCAGACCTTCCAGTCGAGTCTTGCTGGGATTCCAGCAGTGTAAAAAGAGGCTTGAAGTCCACATCTAGCTGTGTTAGTAGGAAGTAAGAGTCGCCACAATTAGGAAAACCCATAAGCAGCAAATCTGATCCTAGAATAATTGATTTTGGGATTTTGGCTGTAGCAATACCCTTTTCATACACCTGCACATTTGACAAAAAACAGAACTGAGTAATTAAACTACACATAAAAATGCATTAAATTAGGACAGTCCCAATAAAGGACATGTTCTTAAATTTCCATATTACAAAAATGAAACACAAAGTTAGTGCTAAGGAAAATTGGGATGTTGAAGATAGCAGTCGACAGTTGTTTTTGCATAGGCTAGGTGTCACAGTCAAGCATGCAGGAGTTGTCCAAAGTTTCACTTACGAAACTTGCTTAATTTGTTGAGCAAGTTGTTTTTATGATTTTCCTAAGTCTAACTTAGGAAAAGCACATTAATTAAGTTAATTAATTAATGTTTAACTTAACTAATGTTGGCTATTGAGCCAGGAAAATCTCCAACATTGAGCTAGGAAAATCTAAGGAAATGTAATTTAATTGCTTCAGTGACTTAGATTTGATCCCAAACATTGATCTCAAGTGAGGTGAGATCTAATCTCAGCCATCAATCACTGGAAATTAGAGTTAGGGATTTAGCTCAATGAAGAATTATAAAAGACAGCCCAAGAAGAGAAGAAGACAGATTTGAGAAGAGCATTTTCTCAGAGAGAACTAACAAAAGGAACTGAGAGATCTAACAAATGGTGAAGGACATTCATCTAGAGGTCAAGACAAAACAAAAGGTAAAGGAGGACATTCATCTAGAGGTCAAGACCAAGGGAGATAATATCAAGAGGGGTTTCAGCGGGAAGAGATAATTCCCAGCAGGCCCATACAGCATGTTTATCCAATCATCAAGGAGCAGCCACAAGTGTGAGGCCGTATTCAGCTAGAGATCTCACACGAGCCACATGGGAAGGGTTTGTAGAACTGGTACAAGTGCCCAGGTGTGCAGGAGTCCAGATCAGCCACATGATTGAGAACAGGTTGTAGGCTGAAGCAACAGCAGGTTGTTGGGGTGTTTCAGAGGAGATTTTGAGGATCATACAGCTGATACAAGTGCCCATTTTCCCAAATAAAGAAGCCCTCACTGTTCTGAGTAATAAAAGTGAAGTTCAGTTGAAGGGTTGATTTCTGTGTGAGAATTATTTCCTATGTTTGCTTCCATTGCAAATCTCCGAGTTAAAATTCCAATGTGCTTTTGTTAAGTGCAGATTTAAATTTCTGGGTTATAAATTTACTAGGAATAATAAATTAAATCTGGAATTAGAAGTTTAACAAGGCAATGCCACGATGCTACTATCAGCTAACAAATTTCGCATATAACCCAATAGTTAAAAGAAAACCGTACTTATATATTTGCCCATTCATTCAGGAATCGAAAGGCTATCAGTAATCTTAAGTACCTTCGAAGACCAACAATATTCAAAGCATTTTATGCCCACAATAAAAGCTTGCATCACAATCAAATGATGATGAACCAACTTGCAAATGTCAAAATAACAGCTCAACGAGGTAAAGAAAGACTTAAAAGGAATAGTTACCAGAATTGGGAGATACAAGTTCGAAGCACTGGAAAAATACAAGGAGCATCAACCATATTCTGTATTAGAAAAGCATAAAGATACATTTATGTATAGATTAAGAAGCATAGAAGTAACAAAATTCTCTCCATGACACATCAAAATCAAGAAAACCTGGACAATTCCAAACTCTTTGAAGGTCTATTCCTAAATTCAATTGGAATTGGTCACCATCTCGTTTGACTTTCAGTTAAAATGAGGTTGCTTAAACTGTTCATATCAATGCTCGTTCCCCTATAAACAAGCAGTTTCAATCAATCAAGTTCTCTTAAAATTTCTCTTAACGGAATGAACTTATGAATAGAGAAAACATCGTTCACATAGGTTCTGCATAATCTTCAAACAGAAAGAGCTAGAAAATTTTAACAAGTACTGCAAAGTTTCATTTCCTGCACAGCATATGAGAAGAAAAAAATAGCCAGATCCTATAGGATTAAGGAAATTTTCAAGCAATTCAAAAAAGAAAACAAGCTACAGGTATGGTCATTAAACAAAGTATATTTCAAATAAATGCCCATCCAAATAAATGAAACATATGGGACTTCAAACATGATATGCAGTTTAGTACATTCAATGCCTCCATGTTTAACACACCTGGACTGGTTTTGAGATTTGATACAAGCAAATCTTTAGACTTATACAGCCCACAGCTGATTATCTTAGAGCATATAAGCACCCATAAATCTTAGGTACTTGTATCCTGACTTGCAAGTCGCAAATCTCATAAGGGGAAGCAAAGCTTTCCACCTGTTTCACAGTTTGAGGCAATCATGAGGTGAAGTGCTAACCATGTATAATCATGATTCTCAATTAAGCAAAATCCAGCAACAAACAACTCTATTATCCCAAAATGTGGCAAAGCCATTATGTTAGTAGAAGACTAATTCACAGCTTTGTAAATCTCACAAAATGCAGAAAAGTTAACTTGCACTGAAACGGATAGGGATATGGGGTTTGAAACAGATACAGCTGTAATATTCCTGCTTAGCAATTCTGCTAAGTAGAAATATTAATTTTTGCCATTTTTGCTACTATTTCGAATTTTTACTTAGGAGGAGTGGGTTTGAAGGTCCCACATTAGACTTAGGCTTCTATGCACCCCAAGACATTAGCCTGGGGTCAATTATTGTGGCTTTAATGGAGAATGGGGTCCATTTGGAGGAAATTGCGGCCCACATGCAGCCTACGCAATCATTGGAGCGGAATGGTGGCTGAAGGTGCGCATGGGGCCCACAAGGACATTGGAGGGACTTGGACAAAAGCAGTGTAGGAGGCTCATTTGGGTCATTCACTTATCATTTCAGAATTTTTCTATTGACAGAGCATGCTTAAGAGTGAGCCAAGTCTGCATGTTTTGTTCAGCACACGGGTGTTTCCGAGCGGAGAACCCAACCTTTACTTCAGTGGACTTCGAGTGCCATCCCAAGGAAGGTGTCCCATCTTGCTCTCATTCAATTCAGCGGTAGGGAGTCCATACCACAGCGTAGAGACTTCTTCAGCAGCACAGAGGCAGTCACAGTAGCGCAAAGGTAGCGCAATCACTTGGAGGAGTCACTCCGGGAGTAGAGGAGTGAAAGGAAATTTTGGAGGAGATTTGGTGGGGACGCTTGGGAAGCCTTCTAACAGGGATTTCAGGCATTTTAGTGGCATCCAGCAGCAGAATCTTCAGGAGTACCGAATTTCCCAGCAACAGAGGCATCCAAGCCCAAGAGGGCCAATTTGCGGGGTCAATCTTTGGCCAAACCCTTCGTGGGTTATTCTGGGTTTGTTGAGTAGAGGTCGGGAATAATTTCCCGGAATTTTCTGAGCAACGTAGCAGGCCCTAGCAGCAGATCATTTCAGGCAGCAACAACATTTCTTAGCATTTCCATCGCAGAGCTATAGCCACGTAGAGCAAGGAAATAGAGGGTGTTCGTCATTACATTTTGGGCTTCTCTAGCTTGCCTTGAGCAAGCCCAGGTGCATTCTTTCCAGCACCTAATTTGTACACCCCTTCATATTTAATAACATGGCACAACAACACAGTTTTGACGGTTAAATGGTGTTCTGATGTGTGTTTATTTTCTGTACATTTTTATGTCTATGTGCGCCTGTTATTTACTGTAAATTCTCCTTAGGGATATTACAGTGGTATCAGAGCTCATAGACTTGGCTCAGCCTGTGGGAGCAACACAGTCTATGACACCGAAAGACAAGCAAAAGGTGACATATCAGAGGCAGAGTTTAAAATCACTTCAGACATTGTGACCATTGAACCAAAGGTTGTGGAGACAAGAATGGGGGACGTTGAAGGGAGAAGAAGAGCAAGGAGGAGGAGTTTGCTCACCTCCTACTGAAGGAGGTGCAGGACTTTTCGAAGAACATTGAGGAGATGGGTCATCGGAATAACAATGCTAGCAAAGGTAAGCAAATCCAAGGGGATTTCCAAGTGGGAGAAGGATCTGGGACCTCGCAGCATCAGGCATCACTTAACCCCAATATGCCTACCGTACCATACACACCCCCACGGTCTACCATTCCTATGTTCCTAGTTTCAGGAGTGGGAGGACATCAGGAGAAGGAGGAAGCACACTATGGAGAGTACTTCCTAGAGTACCAGTCGTATGGCCCAGAGTTTGGGAGGGCCATTGTTTTCAAAGATTTCTGTCAACTGAAGGGAAGCAACAAGCCCAAGGGGTAGAGTGGCAGAGGCTACATGCAGGGGATTGATTTACAGCGTGCCATGGGGAGGTTGTTTCTCCTTGTGAAAATTTACAAACAGTTGCAATGATAGATTTATTTCTCCTACTTATTATTTCAATAAGTTATTATTCAGAAATCTTCCGGAAAATATCGAAATAAATACTACTGCAACATTTACAAATATATATGTAGAGAAATAAATAGTAGAGAACATAAGCACAAGAATCAATCACATGTACATAGCTATTTTTGGACAATTGTCCATGAAAAAACCCAATGTGGGAAAACTTGTGCAGCAGATGGGGGTTTTATTAATTCTTCAGCAAATGATATCTTTACAGGGAAAATATATGGCAGATATATTCTAAACCACCTAAGACTGAATTTTCAGCTTACTCGGACAATTCTCTAACACCCAGAACAACCCCTGCATGCCCCTACTCTCTCTACGTGATTCACTGTGCAATCCCAGCGCTAGACTGCGTGAGTCTGCGTGGGTTCTCTGTGCTGCAGCCTCAAACTGCCTCCAGTGACCCACTGCTGCCCTCCGACCTTGATATCGATCACCACTGACCTCTTCCTTCTTCTTCTGCAACTTCTCGCCCTCCGACTCTCCCACTAAGATCAAATTCAACATCAGAATGGATCTCCTTCGAGTACTGAGTGTATGCCTGACTTATTTTCCAAGTGACCCTCAAGCCTTCTTTTATAATCTTCCTGTTGGAAAATCAACGACCCCGATTACAATATTAATCAATGGCTAAGATTAAAACTTGACTTGATCCATGTTTTCTAGAAGATTCACACTCTGACTTATTAATACCCTTTAATTATTTCATTTCCGTAAGTTTAGACTTAGGGTCTTCATTAAAATAATTAATAATTTCATAATTCATGAACCGATTGGAATTTCCACAAATTGTTTCTGGGTTGTTTGGAATGCTGCTATCCAAGCCTCCCTGCAAAGTTTGAGACTTGGAACACTTCCGGATGCTACAAAAATCAACACTCCCTCTTAGCGAGGAAGGTGTTCCAACAATATGCTTGTTGCATGCTGCTTTGATTCTGAAGCACCCTCTGCGCTGCTGATCTCAGGACTTTGCCCCCTCATCTGCTGCGTTGCTGCCTCCTGTATTGCTCCCTTTGACATTGCCACTGTCACTTGCTGCCTCTATACCACAACACCCTCTGAATACTGAATCTTCCATTCCTGCAACTGGAAGGGATTCTTCATCATCCCCATCTTCTCTCTGAAGTAGACAAACTTTGTCTTTCCTAGAGCCTTTGTGAGGATGTCTACCACATGTTCTCCTGTTGGAGTGTACTGCAACTGAACAGCTCCACGTTGTACATAGTCCCTGATGTGACATTAGATGTCAATATGTTTCGACCTATCATGAAACACAAGATTCTCAGAGAGCTTTATGCAACTCTAATTATCACATAAGATGTTGGTCGCTTCCATTTTCTCCTTGAGTAGATTCACTAGCAGTTTCCTAAGCCATATGGCTTCGCACAAAGCTATGTTGGCTGCCATATGCTCTACTTCTGCTAAACTCAGTGCTATGAACTTTTGTTTCCTACTGCACCAGGATGTCATGCCCAATCCTAGACTAAAACAGTACCCACTGGTACTCTTTCGATCAACTGAACTTCCAGCCCAATCTGCATCAGTGAAGCCACTCAACCTGACATCATTGCTATGGGTGTACTTCAATCCAAGCTCGATTGTCCCTTGAAGGTACCTAAGAACATGCTTGGCTGCTGCCCAATGTGCCCTCTTCGGTTCCACCATGAACTGACTGAGGGTATTAATAGCGTAACAAATGTATGGCCTTGTATTTACCAGATACATCAATGACCCTATGAGCTGCCTATACAGCATAAGATCAGCCTCATCATCTTCAGACGTGTCGATTTTCCTCTAGTTGGTGACCATTGGAGTTGTCATGGGCCTACAATCCTCCATCTGAAATCTCTTCAGAATCTCTATAGTGTATCTTCCTTGACCAAGGAAGATCTCCTCATTCTACTGCCAAACTTCCAACCCCAAAAAATAGTGCATCCGTCCTAGATCCTTCATGTCAAATTCTTCAGCCAGATTCTTCTTGCAATCTGTGATGAGCCTTGAAGATCTTGTCAAGAATAGATCATCCACATACAACACCAGTATCAAAGGCTCACTCCCTACTCTTAAATAGTAGAGATTGGGATCTGCATCACTCTTGACGAATCTCATCCTCTGCAGGTAGTTGTCAATTCAACCATACCAGACTCTGGGAGCTTGCTTCAGTCCATATAATGCTTTCTTCAATCTGCACACACGAGTTTTCTGATCATGTGTCTCAAAGCCCTCTAGTTGTTCTATATACACCTCTTCTTCTATCACACCGTTCAAGAATGTTGTCTTGACGTCCATTTGGTGAATTTCCCATCCCATCTGCGTAGCAAGGGATATCACGGACTTGATAGATATGTACCTGGCTACGGGGGTGAAGATTTCTTCATAGTCTATTCCTTCCTTCTGAGCATACCCCTTAGCCACAAATCTGGCTTTAAATTTCTCGATGTTGTCGTCTGCAGAATACTTGATCTTGTAGATCCGCCTGGATCCTACAACTGATCTCTCCTAAGGTATGGGTACTACTTCCCAAACATCATTCGTCATGATGGAACTATACTCTTCCACCATTGCATCAATCCACACCTGGTTCTGAGCTGCTTCCCGAAAACTGGAAGGTTCTCCGACTTGAGCAACCAAGGCTTGATACCTCTTAGGCTGCTTACGCTATCTTTGCTCATTTCAAGGGATTCTGACAAAGTCCTCTGCCTCCTTTAGAATCTTTCGAAGCTCCTTGCTCGTTCTTCCACTGGTGGTGGGTGGATTTACCGGCCCTTCTTCTTGCAAATCTTCAGGAGACATATCCTTTGGATTACTATGCCTTGGAGCTAAGTAACCGGATTCGTCCAAAAGGGGGCACGAATCCCAAATCCCCATATCGGGTACGAATTCGTACTGGATTCTGCCCCAAATCATCAGATACGGCGTATCCAAACGGGGTACGGCGTATCTCGACCGTACCTCGTTCGGATACGCCATATCCCGTGAAACCGGATACGGTCGGGCCTGCGGGTAAGAAAATCGTGTTGTTTTGGCTATAACGTGGGGTTTTTCCTCACTCTTTTTTCACCCATTTCATTTGTGAAGTGAGAAGGAGAGCTAGTGTGAGCAAGGAGCAAGTGTGAGCAAGGAGAAAGGGAGTTCTTTCGAAGAGATTCGAGCATCTGGTAAGTGCATTGTCCCTCTATATTTTGCATTTAGTTTGTTGTTAGTGTTTGCATGTGCATATGGTTTATATATTTGGTTGTTTTTGTTTATTTTTTACAATATTCATTGCTCAATCAAAGGCAGCAAGACAAGGGCAAAGAAAGAGGAAGAATGTCCCCATTGGAGATGCCCCTCCTATCCCTCTTTCATCAGGGTCTGCAAGTATTCCATCCATTGGAAGTGGGGCTGCAACAGCAGCTTCAAATGTGCAGGGAAAACAAATTGTTGACCCCAAATACCCATTGTGGAAATATGTGACAAGAGAGGAAGGGGCAGCAAAAAAGGGAGGAGGAGGAAATTGTGAATGGAAATGCAATTTTTGCAATGGCCATTTCACTTGCACATATTTCCGTCTGAAAGCTCATTTGTTGGGTATTCCAGGTTGTGGCATTAAATGTTGTACAACAATTGAATCGCCAAAGAGGAAGGAATTGGAGAAAGAGCAGAGTATTGGTGAGGCAAATGTGGCAGCAAAATTTTAAAAAAAAACCAAAAATGATGACCCCCTTCCATTCTTAAGGAAAAGCAGCAACAAGTTCCCTTTTGAGACTTTTAGTAGGGGAGAATTAGCAAAGAGAAAGGCAACTGCAGTTGGTCAAATGGACAAGATTTTCCAAAAAGAGAAGAGGGAATAGCTTGATCTCACCATTGCATTTTTTTTCTATCAGAACTTCATATCCTTTAATGTTGCACGGTCACCTCTATTTATTGAGATGTGTCGAGCTCTTTGTCATAGGGCTCCATCAAGGTATGTGCCTCCTGGGTCAGAGAAGCTCAGAACCACATTATTGACAAAGGCAAAGAAAGAGGTAGACAAAATGCTTGAGCCTATTAAATCAACATGGCCAACATCTAGGGTTAGCATTGTTTCTGATGGATGGACAGATCCAGCACGCCACCCACTCATTAACTTCATGGTATCATCCTCGAATGGTGCAGTGTTTTTGAAATCAGTGGATGCACTTGGACAGTACAAGGATGCACAATATATGGGTGAGTTATTTCTCAAAGTTATTGAAAGTGTAGGTGTGGATTGTTGTGTGCAAATCATTACAAATAATGCACCTGTTTGCAAGGCCGTTGGCATGATTGTGGAAGCAAAATATCCACAAGTATTTTGGACACCTTGCATTGTCCATTCATTGAACTTGGCACTGAAATCTATTGCTTCTGATGCGCTTTGGATTGGAGCCATTATTGACGATGCATGACATATCCGCAAATTTGTACAAAACCATACAAATGCCCTCACTATCTACAAGGAGTACAGCAATCTAGCATTGTTGAAGATTGCAGATACACGGTTTGCCTCTTCATTCATCATGTTGAAGAGGTTGAGGGAGGTCAAGACCGCTCTTGGGTCCATGGTTATTTCATAGTTTTGGTCTTTTTGGAGAAAGACGGATCAAGCAGCCTCAAAGAAGGTGAAGGACACAGTGTTGGATGATATATGGTGGAAGAAGGTAGATCTAGTTATTCAGATCATGGAGCCTATCATTTCCTTGCTCCAATTTGCAGATACAGACCAACCCATCCTAGGAGAGGTCTATGAGGGATGGGATTCCATGATTGAGTCTGTGAGGACCATTGTTTTACAGAGTCAGTGCCCAGAGTATGAGACATCACCTGAGTCCTTCTTCACCGTCATACAAGATATTCTTGTCAGCAGATGGGACAAGAATTGCACACCTTTACATTGTTTGGCTCACTCCTTGAACCCAAAATACTACAGCCATGAGTGGCTGAATGGTGGACCTTCCCGCAAATTCCCTCCTCACATGGATGTTGAAATCTCACAGGGGAGGAAAGATGCATTGAGGAGGATTTTTCAGGATAGGGCATCCCTTGATGAGGTGGAGGATGCCTTTGCAGATTTTCCCACTGGCAGGGGGTGATTTGGAGGCTCTGATTTGTTTCGAGATAGGGGGGCTAAGAAGCCCTATTCTTGGTGGGCAACTCATGGGGCAACAAGCCCTCCTCTACAGCAGTTAGCCATGAGGCTCCTCTCTCAGGTGACTTCATCCTCTTATTGCGAGAGGAATTGGAGCACATATGGGAATTTGTATAGTGTGAAGAAAAGCAGGCTTGAGCAGTCCAGGGCAGAGAAAATGGTGTTATGTGCACACCAACCTTCATCTCATCTACAAGCAGAGGGAGGATTGGTTGAAGGGAAAGACAAATATGTGGGATGTCTTTCCTGATGATATGGGTCTGGACAGCAGTGTTGAGTTGGCATTGGCCAACTTGGATCTAAATGTGCCAATGCTAGAGCCTGTCACATTTGATGATGGAGTAGATGCGTCATCCTCCACACCAGCAGATGCAGAGATGATAGAGGAGGAGGATGCATCAAAGCCAGAGGAGAGCAGTGGTGAGCATGATGATCAGGATGAGGGCAGTGATGCTGATTATGAGGATTGATGACTCTAACTCATTGAGGCTTCAGGCTTGTAGTCTTGTAGACTTTAGTTGCTTTTGTATTTTCTATTTATATTTGCCATTGGCAGTGTACTTATGTAACACATTTTGATTATGATGACTTAATGAGAAAACTACAGTATCTTACTATCTTCAATCTTGTCTTTTTGAGTAAATTTGACAATTGTATCATGTATGGTGTATCAATGATGATGTATGACTCATGAGTATCTATGTTTGAATCAATGAATTTTGTATGAATTTGTGCAAAAAATATCTAATTTTTAATATATATATATATATATATATATTTTAATAAAATAATATATAACGTATCGTATCCCAAAAGTATCTTGTCCGGGGGTCACCGTACCCGAATCCGATTCATCGAATCCCCGTATCCCCGTATCCTCATATCAGATGACTTAGCCTTGGAGAGGCAACTGAATTTTCTGTTGTTGGTTGTTGGGGCTGGACCAGAGGCTCTTCCTCTGACTACGTAGCAGAAGGCAACTCTCGTGGTCTTCTGAAGGCCTTCTCCTCCATAAACTTCACATCCCTTCACACCACCACTTTCCTGCTCTTAGGAATGTAGATGTGATAAGCCTTTGCATTCTCGTTGTATCCTACCAGATACCCCTTTTCAGCAGTCATCTCCAGCTTCTTCCTCTTCTCACTGGGCACATGATAGTAAGCTCTACTGCCGAAGATCCTAAAGTGACTCACTTCAGGCTTACTGCCAGTGAAGACACTTTCTGGTGTGATCTTCCCCAGTGCAGTGTGAGGAGTCCTGTTCTGAATGTAGACAGTTGTATTACAAACTTCAGCCCATAGAAATGTGGGCATATCTTGGTCATACAACATAGCTTTGGTTGCTTCAACAATAGTCCGGTTCTTCCGTTCTGCCACACCATTCTGCTCCAGATTGTATGGCGTTGTCCATTTTCTTTTGATACCTTCCCTTACACAGAATCCGGTGAATTCTTTATCTATGTATTCACCACCATTATCTTGTCGCAACACCTTGATCCGCTTCCCTATCATATTTTCCACCAGAGCCTTAAACTCTTTAAATCGACTGAAGACTTCATCCTTGGTCTTCAAGAAGTAGATCCAGGTTTTCCTGGAATGGTCATCAATGAAGGTGACGAAATATTCGGCACCACTAAGAGCTCTAGTGGACATCGACCCACAGATATCTGAGTGTGTTAGATCCAACACCCTTGGCCCTGTTGTTTCTTCTCTAATATGCTACCTTGACATATTTTCCCAATACGCACCCCTTGCAAACATCATCTCGTTTAGTGCTCAGCTCTAGAACACCTGTGATAGTCTTCTGAAGAGTTCTCAATGCCCCATGATGCAAATGACCCATTCTTCTATGCCATAGCTCATTCAAGTCCATTTCATCTACGCTGCCAACTAGTGCCATTGGAGAATCAAGTTGTAGCTTGTACAGTTTGTTGCTTCTTACCCCGTTTTGTGCCTTCTTCCAACTAGGTGCTTGACGTAGACTTTATTTCCAATAAAGTAGACATCATATCCTCGGTTTTGAAGCTGTGACACTGAGAATAGATTCATCCCCAAACCCGCCAAATGCAGTACATTAGTGGCTCAGATTATGTTCCTGCCTCAATCTGAAAAACTATAATACCTCTCCCAATGGGAGTGCACTTTTCTATATTACCCATGGTTATTTTGAAATTCATCTTCTCTTCTTGGTAGTCGGAAAAACAGTCCCATACTCCCATCATGTGTGCAGCGGCTCCGTTGTCAATACACCAGACATCAGAGGACGCAGTGCTCGATACACAAGCAAAATCTTCCTCTAGTCTAGATGCCAATACAGAGACATCGTGATCCATCTGTTCTATCCTGCTTCTTCCCCCTCCTAGAGAACTGCGTGAACTCTTCTGCATTGTTGCTGCAATAGTAGATTTTTGTTCACTGATAGATGTTCCCTCTCTGTTATTCATCTCTGGCTCTGATACCATGTGAAAATTTACAAACAATTGCAGTGATAGATTTATTTCTCCTACTTATTATTTCAATAAGTTATTATTCAGAAATCTTCTAGCAAATATCGAAATAAATACTACTGAAACATTCAAAAATATATATGTAGAGAAATAAACAGTAGAGAACATAAGTACAAGAATCAATCACATGTACACGGTTATTTTTGGACAATTGTCCCCGGAAAAACCCAATGTGGGAAAACAAGTGCAACAGATGAGGGTTTTATTAATTCTTCAACAAATGATATCTTTACAAGGAAAATATATGGCAGATAAATTTTGAACCACTTGAGACTAAATTTCCAACTTACTCAGATAATTCTCTGACACCCAGAATAGCCCCTGCACGCCCCTGTGTCTCTCTGTATGATTCACTGCATAGTCCCAGCGATGGACTGTGTGAGTCAGTGTGGAGACTGCGTGGGTTCTCTGCGCTGCAACCTCAAGCTGCCTCCAGTGACCCACTGCTACCCTCTGACCCTGATCTCGATCACCACTGACCTCCTCCTTCTGCTTCTACGACTTCTCGCCCTGCAACTCTCCCACTGAGATTGAATTCTACATCATAATGGATCTCCTTCGGGTACGAGTGTATGCCTGGCTTTTTTTCCAAGTGACCCTCAAGCCTTCTTTTATAATCTTCCTGTTGGAGAATCAATGGCTAAGATTAAAATTTGACTTGATCCAAGTTTTCTAGAAGATTCACACTCTGACTTATTAATACCCTTTAATTAATTCATTTCCCTAAGTTTAGGCTTAGGGTCTTCATTAAATAATTAATTATTTTAATAAGTCATTTCATTAAAATAATTAATTATTTTAATAAGTCATGAACCGAGTGGAATTTCCACAAACTGTTTCTGGGTTGTTTGGATTGTTGTTGTCCAAGGGTCAGGAAAACCAAAAAATCGTAAAAGTCGGGAAAATATCAGTAAAAAATCGGCAAACATTGGCAAAATTAAGATACCATAAAAATATCTTTAAAAATTGGCAAACATCGGCTAGGCCAAAAAATCGTGATTTCAAGATAAAATCAGGATATTATCGAGATGTTTGCAACACTGATTCCGCCACACATTGTCCTCTTAAGAAAAAGGATAAAGAGGAGAAGCAAGATCCTCAAGCCGGAGCTGCCAAGATTGAGGCAGAAGGAGATTGTGCTATGTTAGCTCATATTCCAAAAGGAGAGAAATGAGCTGACTTGGAGTTGTAGATCCAGAATCTACATATGGCAGGATCCTTGAGTATTTCCGAACTCTTGGATCACATGTGAGCAACAACAGCCTAAAGACAGTAGCAGGATGGACAATTGAAGCGGAAGATGAGAAGACAATGCAGTAGCCAGCAGTACTAGAGCATGATTAGCGTAGAGAGGGGCTTCACCAGCACTGTTTAGATCAGCCGGGGACTTGCAGAGTGAGGTATATCTCACAATTTCATCAGTTGTCTAGATTTCTCTGAATGGTGAGCTGGATATTGGCACCCCAATTGTACTCAAGATTTTGCTGCTTAATAATATAAAACCCTTAGATCTGCTGCACTGGTTTTCCCGAGTTGGGTTTTTCTGGGGACTTAGTCTAAAAATAGCTGATTCAAATGTGGATGTTTTTCATTGTATTTTGTTCAATTTGTTTCAGCACTTAGATTCATTCTGCAGTATTATTTGTGTAGACTGCTTCAATAATTACTTCGGTATTTCAATGTAATGAAATAATTATGAAAAATAATAGGAGAAATAATTCAGATTTGTTGCAGTAGGAATCCAGATTTAGGATTGTTCACAATACATTTGGCCTTGAATCCCATAGTTAGCAAAAGGCTGAACATTCTCGAACCCCCGACATGTGGGCAGATGCTCCACTGTCAATATACCAAACACTTGGAGGAGTTGTGCTCGACACACAAGCAAGATCCTCCTCTAGTTTGGATGCCAGCACTTTCATGTCGTGTTCCCTCTATATTTCTACATGCTCTGGAGGACTGCGTGTACCCTTCCGAATGTCAGATCTTTCGTCCATGGCAAATCCTCCCTTTCTGTCTTTAGCCTTTTGCTTTGAAACCATGTGAAATTTTCAGGTCTGAAAATTATTACTGCAATGATTGGTTTATTTCTCCTACATATGAGATAAGTTATTTACAGATGCTTCAGTAAATTCTGAAATAAACACATTTGCAGTACTTCACTTTAATAAAAAGCATAAGAACAGAAATTACACAAGTAGCACAATAGAAACAACCATATGAAAATAATTATTTTTGGACAATTGTCCCCAGAAAAACCCAATGTGGGAAAACCAGTGCAGCAAATGAGGGTTTTGTACTTATCTTCAGTAATGAAAAGTTCATTTACAAGAGTCTTGATGAGCAAAGTAAAATTAGCATACACCTAGTTGAATTTTCTCGAACCTTCAGAAGTATTTCAGACCATCAGGGTGACCTCTTGCACCCTCTGCGTCACCCAGCGTGTGAGCTCTGCGTAGTCTCTCCTTGGACTATGTAACTCTACGTGGAGGGGTTCTTGCTGCCAATCAGCTCACCCTTCCCTTCATCCTCCAGGCTTCTGCTTCCCCGTTACTGAATCCTCCCTCCTCCTTCTGCTTCTGCAAACCCGCCTCTACAGACTCACCCACTCAAAATCGAAATCTCTTGCTTCAGAATCGATTTCCTTCGAGTACTGAGAATGTCCCCGACTTGATTTCCAAAAGACCCTCAAGCCCCTTCTTATAGTCTTCTCGCTGATGAATCAACGGCCAAGATTATATCGTTAATCAACGGCTCAGATTAAAAGATGACTTGATCTTCATTTTCTAGAAGATTCACACTCTGCTTTACCCTTTAATTATTTAATTTCCCTAAGTTTAGACTTAGGGTATGCATTAAAATAATTAATTATTTTGATAAAGCGATATCCGAGTGGAATTTCTACAAACGATTTCTAGTTCTCTGGATAACTGTTGTCCAAGCCTCTCCACCAAATATGAGACTTGGAACACTTCCCGATGCTATAAAAAATAGCGTCCCTCATGTCCTGTTTCAGGGGTCGTTGTGTCTTGTGTCGAATACTCGTATTTACGTGTCCTCTGCATCTCGTGTCGAATACTCGTATTTATGTGTAATCCGTGTCTCATGTCCTCGTGTCATGTGACTTAGATTGCAATCCTTTCAATCTTGAAAAACTGATAATTCTGTTGGATTTTGAGTGAGATCTACTATTCTACTTTATCCATATGAAGTCCAATAAGGTCGGAACCACTCCCAAACATCCAGATTCATTTCATGGTAATGTTAAAAAGGATGACATCATCCTTTTACTTTAAGAATTTAACATTACCATGAATTGCATATCAATACTAGGGTCATAAACTTGGATATTAAGACGTCATCCTTTTACTTTAAGAATTTAACATTACCATGAATTGCATATCAATACTAGGGCCATAAACTTGGATATTAGGCTTGCCCCACTCGGAAATTCTTGTTTCCTTGAAAAAAAAAATCATTTGGAACATATTTGCAAAAAAAATTTTGCGAAGAAAGCCGAGGAGCAAATATTTTTTATGGGAGTGAATCAAGAGCGCACTCTTGGGGTCGCTCCCGCTTGGAGCGTGCTTCAAGAGCAGATTCGAGGGGGGCCAGGCAACTCCTCCGCAGCTCTGGATAGGTTCACCATTCTATAAATAAATTTAAAACACAACATTCTATGCTAGGTAATTCAAAAGACCAAGAATAGAATTGCAAGGGGAGCGATTGGCATTGACCAGAACTCTAGAATTGGTATAACTGCTAACAACTAGCAGCATCTAACTACAACAAATATGTCTAGAATGCATTTCATGGCCCTTTCTCATCAATCAAGATTTTCATAATTTTAATATCTTACATAATATGATTTAATAATATCAGTTTCTGTTGAACCACTTTAGGTTTTGTAACTGCCCCACAAATTTTTCATAAAATTTAAGTTGCAGGAAACGTCGGACCACCCTCTGTTGAAATATAAGGTAGCTATGACCGGCATTTTTTCATCGAAAATTGGAGGAAAAACTAGTTATTGGTCACCTCAAGTCAGCTCAAACAAGCCCTAAAAGTTGGCTCCTTGAAGGGTCATCAAGTCAGCCCAATAAGGGCTAATTAGCCCTCTTATGACACCTATTTATAAAAGGTCGTTGACATCATTTCGTCCACCATCATCATAAAACAATCTGGTCTGCAATTATAAGATAATTCGGTCTTCTATTACAACCTTTTCCACACGTGCGAAGAATATTTCTTCATTACGGTTTGACACCTTCAAGGGTCCGTTGATACAGTGACTTGGGAACATTTATATCTATGTTTTGTTGATTCTCTTGTGGCCGAAAAATTGCAGGGAGACTCACTCTATGTTGTGACATAATTCTAAAGTTGACAGAGTACCTTTTGGGCATATGTTCTAGGCAGTTTGTTGGTAATTACAGTGGTGACTTCGGCCTTCCTTGACAGTGACTTCAAGACTACAATTCGGCTATCTTATACAGACCTTTCTTGTTGGACAGAAGTGATATCTCTCTCATTTTATGAGCAGACTTGGATAGGTACTTTATTGTTGATCTTTGGAGTTATTGAAACAATTTTGATGTACTATTGATGGACAGAATATCTCTCTCATAAGGAAAGAAATTTGGGTTTCCTCCTAGTGGGTTTTGCCCTGCCTGTGAGCCTAATCTTGGTGTATCTTGTGTATTTCTTATTGTCTATTATTCGTTATCTATTGTGATCTCTATTTACTGCTGTTGTTGAAGAATAAGTGGTTGAAGTTTTTCATTTATAGCTACTTGTTGACTAAAGTATAAAGAAGGAACAGTTTATATCAATAGAAGTAGTTTAAAGTTATCATTTGTGAAAAACTATTCTAGTCACTGCATCACTAGAATTTTAACACCACCCCCAACCACCCTCTCACCCTCCCACCCCCCTGGGTATTGGCCACATTTCGGTATGGAAACACAGAGATGTTAATCAGGCACCAAACCCTAAAACACGTTTCAGACACCAAACCCTGCATTTCAGCATCCGTACATCATATTTCAGCGTCCATATAGCATATGCGCGGCAGTAACAACATACTTGTGTGGGCCGAATGCAAATTATTTTAAAAAAACAATAATTTATGAGTGGAGCAGCATAATATTCGACCTTAGGACCCTACTAATGCTATGTAATTAATAGCAATGTTAGGAATATGGTATGTAAATAATGGTAATATTAAATTTCATTTTCATTCTTTTACTTAAATTTTTAAAGATACAATTAATTGACTTAGGATGTTTGAGAGTAGTTCCAAGTTCCAACCTCGTTGGATTTCATACGGAGAGAACAGATTTTTAGATCTCACTCCAAAGCCAGCAGTTGTAATGGTTTTTATAATTTTAATATTGACGGGATTGCAACATTTCCATTGGTTTTTGTCGTGTACAAGGGCATGGAACTAACATTTGATCAAGAGTACCATGCCCTATATGTACCTTAATGTTAGTGGCATTGATTGTTGAACTCCTCTAACATGACCTTAGTAAGTGTACTCATCACTTAAACAAAATCTGGATTTGGCATGTTAAGCTTTTTCTATCTTATTTTAATGCTTAGAAGGATGTTATTGATGAAAAGGATCCCAATATAGGCAATGATTCGGATGATATGTGGGTATTCGTTGTAACATGATTTCCTTGGGCCTTGGGCCTTGGGCGTTGGCAATTGCTCATTTAATTATGAAACTGTATCTGTATTCTCAATTATAATGTTAAAACTTAAATGCTTTCTTTCAAAGTTTCAGGATATATATATATATGTGTGTGTGTGTGTCATGTTTCCTGATTTTTGGGGTTCACCTTTCCAGCACATTCCTGTTTCAGATATGCATTTCCATTTCCCCATACCATGCAACTTAGCATGTAATTCAAATTCCATCATTAGCATGTTAAAAATCACCATGCGATCAACATCTTCAGATTTTTATATGTATAAAATTGCTTCATCCATCAGTCGTGGCTTTCCAATCTGCTCTTTATTCAGAAATTACATGCTACTGATTTTCAAACGACAAATTTAGCCTGAAGAGTAGAAAACATTCTTGGAACTTATAAAAGGACAGATTCAACAAAGCACAGAAGAGGTATGCACTCCCTTTCTATAAGAAATGAACTCAAACCAAAGGAACCAATCAAATAGCAACATCAAAAATCATAAAAGACCGGCCCTTGGAACCTAAAAATTGATGTTACACCTTATTGAACAGATATCATCACACAATCCCTGTTTACCCCAACTGACCTTCTCAAGCAAGTTTATAGCGTACACCAAATCCTTGAGATTTGCATCCTATTTTCCTCTCTGTCTCTTCCCAAACATTTTCTCTTTTCATCTATATCTTCAATCATCTTTCTCCATAACGAATGTGGAGCTGTAAAGAATAATTTTCTGTATCTACCATCACATCAAGATTAACAAACAAATCAAGTGTTGGAAAGATGTCTGGATTCTGGACCAAATGACTAGATGTCATTCAAGGCCCAGCATTGAATAATATTGTATTGAAAAATCCAAGTGTTTCCAGTATGTGATGGCTCTTCCACTGGAGATTTTCTACCCCTTTCCATTTGACTGTTGTAACATTTTTCCTCTCAAATTCTAAGTTGTAATTTCCTCACATACTGAAATTTTCATGTACTTACCACTTCTATAAGCATTTCAACTGCAAAACAGGTTTGAATATCAGTGGTAAAGTAGTGAGCTTTAGAGATGAATTATAATCAGCGAACACACAAGCACGAAATAATGTGCACATTAAATTTAAAATAGAAGAAAATTTAACAGCATGAGAGTGGAAAAAAACGTGCCACAGAATGGATATGCCAACTAATAAACCATGGGGAGTAAATAGTCACTATTATGAAGTTATTGTACTTATTCATCCTAAAACCAGAAATTACGTTGTTTATGGATGCAAGAAAACAGACAAATAATTCAGAAACTTACAAGGCATAATACACTTCACATAAACAACTTAACACTTTTGAAGCACTGTAATATGGTTTTAATGTAATTCACAGATGCCTGCTTTTATATTACCTTTAGGCCCAAGAATCTTCCAATAGATGCAAAAAGTTGCAAAATACTCTTGTTACGGAGACTGATGAACACTTCAGTAGGTGTCAGACTACCCTGATTCAATGCCTCTTCACATTCTGTAATTGCAGATGACAAAATAAGATTCCTAGAAGAAGGCAGAAGAAAACGTCCATTCCTGCAATGCCAAATATACATATTCAACATTTCGATTCAAAAGATTTTGAAAATCTCAAAAATCTTCACATTTAACAGCACAAGAGGAACATGCCCCTTGACCATGGCAGTCACTGTAATCAAGGTATTGAATCATGGCTTTGGTATCAAAGGTAGTCTTTCAAATGCATGCAGGGTGCATTGTAACTTGTCTTGGATCCTTTTAATTTCACTAAAATAGCACCACTCATACATCCAAACACTATAGGTTCATTGATAAGAATACACACTAAACCTACGGAAACAGCCAACAATAAAAAAAGGCATGCCATAATGGTAACACATAATATAGACTTGGGGCTTCTAAGAATATGGGTTCCCACAATGGCAATACATAAACTAGGGTTAGGGCTTGTAAAAACATGGGATTTGATGATTTTTCTTTCACACATTAAGAACCAAAAGTAATTTCATAAATAAATTGTATTTTTTTTCTCAGAAAAAAATCATACTTTTCATTTCAGTACAAAATTAAATGTGCATTCCCAAGGCAAGTTGTATGCATCATAATCAACTACTGGACTTCTAAAATACTGCTTTTCTTTCTGAGAGAGCCTTAAGTAAGCTTTAACTAACAGGGTCTAGGGTCTAGACTCTAAATACATAGCTGATAGAAACATAACATCCAATAAATAAATTGGATATCTACCCCAGCAACTGTAATATTGTATTGTGAAAGCAAACATTGTATTCAGAATAATCAACAAAGGCTTTGACAAGAAGGAAAAGGTTTCCATATGTCATCCCTCTCACAGACTTCATGACAGGGCCGATGGCCTCCATTTATTGGGGTGTGACACCATGGCTCCGGGTCAGTTAAGCCCACTGTAGAGCCATTTAGATTAACAACGTACGTCAGCCGAGGAGGTGCCCAAACTACATCAAAGCAATACAAATACCTCAAATTCTCTTCATTCTGTCATTCATTATTCACTTGTGCATCATGAAATTTCATTTATTCATTGTTTCGACATTCTTAGTGAGGGCAATTTCCATAAGCAGAGCCATGCTGCAATATATTTCAGATTTCTAATGGAATTTGGATTGCCGTACATAAGAGACAATTTTCTTCTATTAATAGGGGGTAATGCAGGCTTGACATTTGGTATGCGTACAACTCATATTATATTGTTTCATTACTCAAAAATTGTAAATATGCCAACAGCCTACAAATGAATGCACTCCAAACAATTATTAAGATAAAAACAAACTTCTATGACCACATTAGGCAAACAATTATTAAGATAACAACAAAATTCTATGACCACATTAGGTGGTTTCTCAACACACTCAAAATATCTGTTTCTTTTATGGAACTGCTACAGCCAGCACCAAAAAATGAGAATTTAATTGCAGCCTTTTCAATCATATGGGTCACTTGAGGCTGACCTACAACAGGACAGAGTCAAGCTGATATGGTGCAGTGAATATGTACAAGAATTGTAATTGTACAACCTTTTTCTAATTTCAGCATAAATTTAACCCTACTGAATGGAACTATATGATAATTTACCTCTTTCTTACTGTTTAATGTTACAATTCACCTACTAGTCAAATTTCTCTGCCATCATTATGTGTATTAATGTGATGGTTGACGTTTTCATTTATTGTATGCACTTATGTTTCATCATGTGCCATAGTGGAAATGCTCTAGGACATTCATTAGGTCTGTTGACCCCTAGAGGGCAACTACATCTAGACTATCCTTTCAGGGGTGCTATGATGCTGCTTGGATGAGCTCTACTACTCTCTGCCGGATCAGACTCATTCTTCCAGTTCTTCCAGTTCTTCCATCAGATATATGATCATCCAACCTAAAATCATCCAGGAGTTCTATCAGATGAATCTACCATGGCATATCAACTCCTATGCCTTACAACTCTGATTATATGTGCACTTGTAGATGGTACTTCATGGTGATCTTTCTTTCAGTTTATGTGCTATTATTTCCTATGTTGGTTCCTTGTTTAGAATCTAGAAGTGATGTGATAGCTTCTAACCTTGTAATGAAAGTAATAAGCATTGGGTGTGATATAATAAAATGTCTTAACAATAAAGATTTTAATATTTTTCTATTGTGTATCATGGGGTGACATAATTGTCCTTAGACAAATGTTTTCATGACTTAAGCCAAATCGTACCACTAGCGATCTAGCTGTGTAGAGTACCACATATCCTAAGTTCTTAACCATATCAAACATTTTCCATCCTTTCCCTTTTACTACCAACCCATTCATAAAAGAAAAATATCATCCCCGTTTATGTTTGGTTTGTCACTTGTCATCCAACACTGTCTAAATATAAATTTAAAGATCACTGTAAGACAAAGTCAATAAAAGCAAAAAACGCTAGAGGTTAGGAGCAAAGAGTTAAAAATTAAGCAATAATTAAGCTAGAATTATGCCACTTCATTAAAAAGAGCCAGCCTCAAAGTCCTATGTTAAAAATAGATATCTAAATAAAAGACTAATAAAATCTTCAAAAAAAAAAAATGCAGATGGGGGAAAATAATAATAATCCAATTTTAAGGTGATGACCAAGTCAGACACCAAGTTGGTGTATGAGACCCCTTGTTTGTGGGACAACGGACTCCCTCTACGCAGTGATTTGATTGTTAAAGTCCATTAACATGAACATACTCTAGCCCCCCTCTATATTGAGTAACTCTAAATAAAGCTCCCTCTTAAAGGCTTACAAGTATTAAAAATGAAGACTCATAGCTCAAAAAAACTAGTTGGACCCATAATAGACCTTAGACATCATGAAATACTATGTTGTAGGAAACGTCACCCCACGCACTTTACCAATAATTGGAACTCCACGAAATGTAGAAACTTGCATGAAACAGCCCTCAAACACTGCCGACTGTACCGTTTGACATCTCACGATTTGCAAACACCATGTGGTACAGACAACAACATTTTAGCGATGTTCTTGACTTTTGCAGGACCACTCAAGCAACCAAGAAATGCGTGGGGCCCTTTTATGGCCAAAAAAAATTAGTTCACTCCTTAAACTAATTTAATTTCAAAAAAGTTATAACTGTAATACTCTAAAAACCTTAACAACCTCCTTTCTATAAGAAAGCACTTCATTCACTCATTTCTCACACATTCTTCAGCAAGAGGAACTTCCTACAGCAGCAACAAGCATTTTACTTGTGTCTTAGAGCATTGGAAGAAAGCTTTGGTGCATTTCTAGCAAGAGGACAGTTGTGGGCATCAAGGAGAACGGTGTGGGTAGCACATATTTTTCGAAGAGTAAATATTTTTATTGTTTTTGCAGCATTCATAACTTCTCAAAGTGGTATTTCTAGTGCCCCTGGAGCTTTTCAAGCAACCAAGCAGCAAGAATACTATCCTCTTCGGAAGTATGTTACCAAAGTCAAGCAAATGGGTGTTGGCCCCTAGGAGTACATGGGAATGGACGTGCATTTTATGTAAAATTTATAGGACCTTCAAGGATTTTTTTTTGTATCTAGAGGAATCAGCAACTATGCTGGTCTCCTACTCACGTGACATGGGATCAATTCCAACCACTACCACTATACCCTCTAGGAGTCTACATATGCCCCTTTCGCAGGCATAGGTGAATTGGGGGGATTTGAATCTCAAGCCTCCTCGCACATAACACTTAATTTTCATGGCCATCTGCCCCCCAGGGGCTAGGACCCTTAAGTACTCTCATGCAAGAGTCAATACTCACATTTTGCGTGGAGAGGTAAAAAGTATTGAAGTTTGTTCACATACAAAAAATACAAAGGTAAGGACCACATTTAAGAGAGAGCAAGATGATGCTCGAAAGACTGAACGATCAAAAAAAGCAAAATCAGTATGGGTGGCACTAGCAATCCCTGCTTAGGTGCTAGAAATTTGCCAAGGATTGTTTAAGAAGAAAAAAAGAGGACAGTGCTAGCAATAGAAGAAGAGATATCCAAGCCATCAAATCCAGCTAAAGATAGTAGATTGTCGAAAATGCTCAACACTTAAGCGAGACAAAAATTTGATTCAAGAGGGGCAAGGGCCATCTTTGCCTGTGGTGTCCCTTTTAATGTTGGTCCTGTTGACCATGTACATGTCAACAATTCCAAGAAGCAGAGTACAAAAGTGTGGACAAAAAAAAAATTTAGTCATCATCATCATTGTAATCCCAAATTCTGCAAATTATTGTAAAAATGATTCTAGTATGACTGTTAAGCCATGTAACAACACCTAGGTAAGCCTATGATTATTCTCAAAGGGTTTCACTCTAGGGAGTTTTTTAACCTCCCCGAATTATTTTTGTTTTTAAACACAAATAATCGGCAGAGTTTTTCTCCCAGATATACCCCAAAGCTATGGTTGAACTCATTGATAAGGGCTTAGGTGAGACCTAGTGTTATCGAGTTTATATATTTTTATCATACTAGATCATGTGTCTTGAGTCGTAAAATTTGGTTGAGTCCTAAGGGGTCTATGTTTATTGTAAAATTCCCCTTCTAAGGGTTGAACTACTGTAATATCTTGATGTAAACATGTGACTGGAAATATTTTTGGTGAATGGTTCCTCATAATTAGAAAACGATTACCAAAATATTTTTTAGACCCACTTAGAGGGTGGAAAATGTTGAGAAATCTAGGGCATAGTAATTATGTAATTTCTCTTCTATTAGTAACTGCTTGTGAGTGCTTTTTACTTCTTTAGATCAGGATCTTCTTTTACTTCAGTTATTAGTGTTCTTCTTCATCAAACAGCTACCAATGTATAAACCATAAGGAGACAAGAGACACCAAATATAAGCTATCAGCCAAGGCCAAAACCTGTTACTCTTTGAGAGGAAAACCCGAACAAATTCTTTTTCTTATAGAGATTCCAATTGACAAATACCAAGACCAAGACCCTTGACCTATTTTCCTCTCCAAGACCAAGACACAAAGCTCCTTTGTCAACGATAGTCAACCTTCTACTCTTTCCTCCTTCTTGACTTCTTCAACCTTGGCTTGCTTTAGACTTTCAGCCTTCTTCCACTTCAACTCCCTAGGAGGACTGCACAACTGTTGCATCAGACTTCTCCTCTTTTCGGCCTTCACTGTTGCAATATATTAACTTTCGGCCTTCTTCCACTTCAGCTCTCTAGGAGGACTGCACCACTGTTGCAACAAAACTTCTCTTTTCCTCGGCGTTCACTGCAGCAATATATTACTTTCATCCTTACTGTTGTGTAATATTCCTAATTAGCAGTTTTAACTTTTGATAATTAGAATATTCATTTTTGATAAATTTTGATGTTTCTAATGGTTAGGCAGAAATAAGGTGGGTCAGGACCCACAATTAACAATTGAGGAAAAGCTACAGCCTACTCCTATGGTTCACAAGGAAAAATTGCGGCCTTAGTGGGGTCCATGTGGCCAGCATTTGATTTGGAGGTATCTCCCTAGGTGGCAGCGTGGGAGAGGCTCGATGGAGGCAGTGCAGTGAGTGATTGGATGAGGGGACTGTGTAGTCCATGGTGGGTCCAAGGGAACGTTGGGGCTCAATTGACAAAAGGAAGTGAAGGAAGCTCATTTCCTCATTCATTCAACTTCTATTTTGATTTTCATCTTGACATAGCACGCTTGTGCCAGGTGCCAAGTTTGCAGTGTTGTTTAGCATACAAGATCTTCAGGCGGAGATCCCAACCTCTACCTTGGGGGACTTGAAATGCCTGCTCGGGTCACCATTTTGGAGGACCATTACGCAGACAAATTTGCGGGAGAAGCATCACCACTTTAGACTACGCGGAGAACGTAGTGACTACGTAGTAGGGACGCAATTCAGTTGGAGAGTTGGTCTGGGATGTGAGAAGGAGGAGCATTTGCAACTAAGGTTTGGTGGGGAAGCTAAAGGCTTCCTAACAGGGGAATTGCCCAACTTTAAAGGCATTTTTACAGTGATTTTCCAGCAAAGGAGATTCAGCCAGCTGCACATTGGGTCAAGCCCAACAGGGGCAAATTCTGAACTAGAGCATTCCACAATTCCTTCACGGGTTTTTGTGGGTTTCTTGAGTAGAGTCTGGTGTCCAAATCCCAGAATTTTTTGAGCAGTGGAAGCAGCTGCACCAGCAGTCCGAAGTCAGCCAGCAATAGAATTTCTAGGCAGAACAGCGCAGCACTAGAGCCATGCAAAGCCACCAACAGAGAGTCATTCCATCTTGGGTTGAGAAGACTTTCAGCCTGCCTTGAGCAGGCCTGGGTGCACCTATTCCAACACCTTTTGTACTCAATTCCCGACATTAATAAAATGGCTCAACTCATCTTTTGGCTTCAATTTTCATGTCTTGATGGTGTATTTTGTTTGTTGTAGTTTTTAGTTTATTTGCTTCTTGTATCGTTGTCATTTTCCCTTTTGGGATATTACAGTGGTATCAGAGCCCATAGACTTGGCTCAGCCTGCAGTCTATGACACCGGAGAGCAGGCAAAACGTGACTTATCGGAGGCAGACATACAAGAGCAGAGAAAGGAGGCTCGAAATCACTTTGGATTAGGTGGATAGCATTCCGGAGATTGGAGAGAGAGAGAGAGAGAGAGATGGCACACGAAGATGATGAGAGGAATGAAGAGAAGGACTTTGCCCACCTTCTTCTGAAATCAGTACAAGACTTCTCCAAGAGCATTAAGGAGATGGGTCAAAGACTTAGTAATGGCTGTAAGGGAAAGGGAGTTCAAGCGGAATTCTAGGTTGGATAAGGGTTTGGCACTTCGCAACACCAGACAGGCCTTCACACTACTTTTCGGTCGTACCCTACACTCCACCACGATCCACCATTCCCATGTTCCTAGCTTCAGGGACAGGAGGACAACAGAAGTCGAAGGAGACTCACTATGGGGAGTTCTTCATGGAGTACCAATCCAATGGGCCAGAGTTCAGAAGGGCCATTACGTTCAATGAGTTTTGCCAGCTGAAGAACAACAACAAACCCAAAGTCCAGGACAGAGGAGGAGGGTACACGCAGGGGAATGATTTGCAGCGTACAGTGGGTAGGTTGTTCCTTCCGCCATTTGATGGGTCCTCAAAGAGCTCAGCTAAAGCATGGGTGGAGAAGTTGGATATCTACTTCCAACTCAATCAGATGACTGAGATATAGGCAATCAAGGTGGCTACCTTGCATTTGCAGGGAGAAGCCCATGACTGGTGGTTTCATGGGTTAACCAAGTCAGGGCACGTAGGCCTGACAACGTACGATAAGTTCACCAGGAGGGTGTTGGAGCGGTTTGAGAGGAAAGATCCGGAGGGATACTTTGGAATGATGACAAAGCTCAAGCAGAGCGAAAACGCAAAGGCCTATATTTTGGAGTTCTTGAGGCTGTCAGTGATGGTCGTGAACTTGTCAGAATCTAGGAGTATCTATATGGTTGTAGAGGGCTTACTAGTATGTAATATCCTGTTTTAGCAAACTCCAACCTAAGTTGCACTGAAACGGATACGAATACGGGGTTTGAAACAGATACGGCAAATTTTAAAAAAATCAAGATACGATACGGCAAGGAAACGGCATATATATATATTACCATTCGTCTTTTAGAATCTAGAATCTATATCCAAAAAAACATAATCATTGTCATTAATTTAACATAAACAAATCATCATCATCAATTCAGCATAAACATTGTCATCATCATTAGTGATTATTATATCATTCAACATATTATCAGCATCATTAGTAATGTAATCAGAAATGCTACAGCCTTTTTTCTTTCGAGTCCAACTCCTTCAAAGAACGTGTCATGCATGGCAGATGATATCTATCTTCCTTGCATGGCAAATAAAAGGCCCATGGGATCATTGGGATATTCCGTCAAGACCTATTTGAACATTTCAGTCTTCTCAACGTCAGCTTGTTCTCTTGACGATATGCAGGCAAAAGATTGGCTAGAGAAGATTTGTTATATTGGGGGATTTATGAAATCAAGAGCAAAATCAATGATAATTAAAAAAACCTTAACCAAACTGAAAATTAATCGCTCAAGTAGATCTCTTTACGAAGACATTCATCAAACCCTTTTGTTTGTGTTTTTTAACATCTATCTTTTTCTTAGTAAGAATCCTTGATAAATATATGGAGTGTCGTTGTTTATAAAGATTTAGAAGAGACATAATGAGACTGTGTTTATAATGAGTTTATTTGCAAATTGGATTTCTTCAATTTTATTATTTATTTATGTCTGTACAAAATTTCATGCTTTTGAACATTTTAAGGGTGGATTCTAATCACGATAAAAAATTTAAATCCCTTGGAAACGTATCCAATTCCAAATATGAAGTTTCTGATTTTTTGAAACGGCACAAAGACGTTTTTACAATGTTTCTGACAAGAATCGTATCCGTTTATGTATCGGAAACAGGGATCCGCGTTTCCGACAAATTCTTCAGGAGTTTCCGGTAACTTAGACTCCAACCAAAGATGGACTGGGAGGGCATTTACCAGATATTTCACCTCTGAAAACAGGGTGAGATCTAGAGGCTATCTGGCCCTTTCCAGACTCTGTCTAAGAGTATGGGGAAAACACACCAAGTGGTATAGTATTGGAATGCTCAAGGAGAAAAATAACAGTAGCGCAAGCATACAATAGCATAAATATAGAACACGTAACAGGTACTCAAGAAATGCAAAGAGAATGCTAAGCCATTTTATTATGCTGAGAAATATAAGTGAGTACAATAGGTGATCAGAGTGATGGCACCTAGACTTGCTCAAGGCAAGTGAAGAAATACTCTCAGAATGCTGATGGAATGGCTACTCTCTGACCTGCGTCCTAGCTGCTGGAAAACTGCCGTGTAGCTGCTACTGCTAGAACAAGATGAGTATCTAGGGCTGCTCCCCTACTCGGAATAAGCTAAAACTCTACAATCAGCCTCTACTCACCAAACCCAAAAAAGCCCAGAAAGCATTTCTGGAATGACCGAACCCCGAAAATCACCCCCTTGAGGATCTACGCTATCCTCCAAGGCTCTACGTTGAGGCTGAATGGAAACCACCAAAATATGGCCACAAACTCTGACAAAATCCTCCCATAGGCAAGGGTTGACCCCTTGCACAATCTCCAAGTTCAAAACCTCCGAAAGAAACCCAATCCGGAGCTCCCCAGAAATGGACTGCGTCCTCCCTCTCAGGACTGCGTAGTCTATGGATGGACTACTCCTCCGCAAAGACCAAACACTAATCCTCCTGCAAAATACTGATGGGACAACCTCACCCGAGCAGGCACTCGAAGTCCCCCGGGGCTAAGGGTGAGATCTCCGAACGGAGACACTCGATGCACTAAATAGTGTTGCAGACTAGCTAAACAACCAGCGTGCTCAAGAAGTCGAAGTGACTAGCTCAATATCATAAACATCGAATGATCAAAATGAGGAGACTCTCCTCTCTATATAGCGTTGGCCTCTCTCAAACCCTAAGGCCCACCTCCTCCAACGTAGCCTCCCTTTGCCACGTGCTCAACTTGGCCTGCGCAGTCCCTCCATGTGTCTACGTGGGCCCCCTCTCTACGTGGTCTCTTGGCCCCCTTGGCATCACTTAAGTTACAACATTGTGTCTACTAGGGAGTGCACTTTATTTTTAGAGTGAGTTATGTCCCCCTCTACTCACATTTATTTATAGTCTAGCTACATAAGGCAAAATTGACCAAAATCGAATATTCCAATTAGCTATTGCTAATTGGGAATATTACAGTCTCCCCTGGCAAAATGTTGCTTGACCCCAAGCAACTGTAGTGATGGATGCTGCAAGATCTTCTCACTCTCCCAAGTGGCATCCTCATCCGGCAAATTCTTCCACCTCTCCAAGAACTCCCGGATTGTCCTGTTCCGCAGCTACCTCTCCCTGGTATCAATAATGGCCTCGGGCTGTAACACCAAATGCCCCTCATCATCTGTAGGCGGTAGCTCCTCTGTCACTATCACCTGCTGCCCCAATGCCTTCTTCAGGCATGACACATGGAAAATTTTATGAATCTTGCTATCTTGGGGCAGCTCCAACTCATAAGCAACCTGTCCAACCCTGCGTATCACCCTGTATGGCCCATAAAAATAGGGCTTGAGCTTCTCTGCTCCCTTTTGCTTTAGTGACAACTGTCGGTATGGCTGCAAACGTAGGTAGACCAAGTCTCCTACCTCAAACTGTCTCTCCATCTGACCCCTGTCGGCATACAACTTCTACTGGTTCTGCGCTATAGACATGTTATCCTTGAGAGCTCGGAGAATGTCCTAACTCTCTTGGATCCAATCTTTGGCTCTCGGAGCCTTGCTAGCACCAAACATCACGTCAGCAAAAGATAAAGATTGGTATCCATACAAAGCATAGAACGGAGACATACCGATGGACATGTGATGTGTGTTATTGTAGCAGTACTCCCCTAGATGCAGCCACTTCAGCCACGCTCTCTGCTGCCCACTAACATAGTTACACAAGTAGCCCTCCAGCCACTTGTTAACTATCTCTGTCTGTCCCTCTGTCTGTGGGTGGTAGCTGGTGCTCGATGTCAACTCTGTCCCCACCAGCCGAAAAAGCTCTTGCCAAAATCCGCCCATAAAGCAGTTGTCCCTATCACTGATGATGGTCTTGGGAAGACCATGTAACCTGAAGATCTCTCTGAAGAACAGCTCTGCCACCTGTGCTGTTGAATGATGTGCAGATATGGCGAAAAAGTGTGCGTACTTCGTCAGTCGATCAACGACGACATATATACAGTCCTTGCCCTGCACCATGGGCAACCTTGTGCTAAATCCATCGAAATGCTCTCCCATTTCCCCTCCGGAATGGGAAGAGGCTTCAACAGACCTGCGGTATGGTTCATCTCTCCTTTGTTTCTCTAGCAAACCTCGCACTCCCTGAAATGTTGGAGCATGTCCTCCTTGCGGCCCTTCCATGAGAACCTCTCTCTGATGGCCCGGTAGATTTTGGTAAACACCAGATGGCCAGACAATGGTGAGTTATGTGACACCTGAAGTATCTTCTTCTTGAGTTGGGAGCCCTCAGTCAAGAAGATCCTATCTTGGTAATAGACGATCTCATCTATCACCATGTATCTGTCATCTGCCACCTGACCATCCAGAACCTCACAGGCAAATCTGTCCTTGGAGTACTCCACCAAGAGTCGAGCCCTCCAATCTGTATCCAAACTCATCAGAGACAACGTGGCCGGTCTACGTGAAAGTGCATCGGCTACCACGTTGTTCTTCCCTTTGACATACTCAATGTCAAAGTCATAAGCCTGGATCTTGCTGATCCACTTTTGCAGCCTCTCCTGTAGTTGTTTCTGCTCCAAAAAGAACCTGAGGCTGTTGTGATTAGTCCTCACCCTGAACCTGTTACCCACCAAGTACTGCCGAAATTTGGCCAATGCATGCATAATGGCCAGCATCTCCTTGTTGTATATAGGATACAACCGCTCATGAGGAAGGAGCTTCCGGCTCTCATAGGCTATAGGGTGGCCTCCCTGCATCAAAACTGCGTCGATCCCCTCTCCCGATGCATCACACTCCACAACAAAAGGCTGCGTAAAATCTGGCAACGCAAGCACTAGGCAGCTGCTCATAACCTCCTTGTGCCTGTCAAAGGCCCGCTGCGCTGTATTTGACCAACTGAATGCCCCTTTCTTCGTCAAATCTGTAAGGGATGCAGCAAGCTGAGAGAAACTCTTGACGAACTTCCTGTAATAACTGCAGATACCAACAAACCCTCGAAGTTCTGTCACGTTTCTCGGCTCTGGCCAATCTCTGATGGCCCTGATCTTCTCCTCGTGGACCCTCACTCCATCCACTCCTATGATGTGTCCCAAATACAACATCTTCATCATCCCAAACTCACACTTGGAGAGCTTAGCATAAAACTGTTGCTCCTCCAAGATATGCAGTACTGCCTCTATATGCTGGAGATGCTCCTCCCAAGTCCTGCTATAAATCAGTATATCATCGAAAAAGACCAACACAAACTTCCTCAGATGACTACGGAAGATATGGTTCATGCATGACTGGAAAGTGGCTGGTGCATTGGTTAGCCCGAGCATCACCAAGAACTCAAAGTGGCCATAATGACACTTGAAAGCGGTCTTGGGAACATCTTGCTCCCTCACGCGAATCTGGTGGTACCCGGATCTCAAATCAATCTTTGAGAAGAACTGTGCTCCCCTCAACTCATCCATCAGCTCATCAATCCTCGGTATAGGGTACATGTTCTTCAAGGTCTTTTTGTTCAGGGCCGTGTAATCAATGCACATTCTCAATGTGTCGTCCTTCTTCTTCACCAACACCACAGAAGAAGCAAAAGGACTGGTGCTCGGTCGAACGTGTCCAAGAGCCAGCAACACCTAGATGGCCCGCTCAATCTCATCCCAATAGGCCTTCGGGTACCTATAGAGTGTGGTAATAACGACCTGGATGCCCTGCTCTAACTCAATAGTGTGCTCAAACCCCCGATCTGGTGGTTGTCCTGGCAGTATCTCCCCAAACACTATGCCATACCTGTCAAGGATGGCCTGTATATCAGGATGAACTGTCTCCCTAGTAGTCCCTGCCTCTGATGCCCACAACTCTACTGCCACTCTATGTCTCCCTTCCGGAAGTCTGCCTCCATCCGGTGAGCTGAAACAGTCTGGGGTGGGTAAGTGTGCATCCCACGTATCTTCTCATGCTTCTCGATCTTCTTATCATCCCACTCCATCTCCAAGGCCTCCCAATCTGTGGTGACCTTCCCTAGAGTGATCAACCACTGTACACCCAGTACCACATTGGTATCTGGTATGTTGACCACAAAAAAGTGGTCGGTCACTGTGTAGGTACCCATCGTCACAGCCAGCTCTGGAACATATTTGGCACACTGCATCGTCTGATCTCTTGGGACCAACACTGAAAATCCATCGAAGCTCTCTGTCGGTATGCCTCTCCACTCAACCATCTGTGCATCGATGAAGTTGTGGGTTGCCCCACTGTCTACCAAAACTGAAACTCGCTGCCCATGTACTGTCCCTCGGACACGCAGCGTCAAATACTTGGGTACTCCCCGCAATGCTGCAAGGGTCCCCCTTGTGGGTGCAAAAGCTGCACCTCCTGCTCCTGGAGGTGGAGGTGGCAAATGGTGTTGCGTTGCCTGACTGTCTCCTGCCTCCCCATCCTCATACTCATCCTCTTCCCTGCTGCTCTCGGAGAAGACCTCGATGAAATGTGCTTTGCCAGCAGCAAATCTGTGTCCCGGCGCCCACGGCTCCTGACAGGTAAAGCACAACCTCTTCTTCTTCAACTCCCTCCTGGCATTATCATCTAGTTGTCCCCTACCCGGATTCCCCTTAGGAGGCGGAACCCTCACATCCTTCCCCTTTGGCTGGAAAGCCTGTCTCTGGGGGTAAGGTGTCCTAGTCCTGGGTAAGGCATCCTGCAAATCCCGGGTCCTGCCAACTACATCCTGGAGTGTGGTTGGTCTGGTGGATTTGACCAATCCTCGAGGCGGCTCTGCTAACCCCTCAATGAACATATATATCATCCGTGCTACGGACAGATCGAGCACCATCACTGAAAGCCTCAAGAAATCTGCAATATATGTCTCCAGGCTCCCAGTCTGCTTGAGCCTCGTCAGCTCAACGAAATGCTCCTCTGAATCCCTCCGATCAAATCTCTCTATCAGTCTTCGGGTGAACTCGGCATATGTGATCACTGTTGAATGCCCGAGCGTCACCATCCCATGGAACCACCAATCTTGGGCCTCACCATCCAAATGCAGCTTAGCCACCTTGATGGCCTCCGCCTCTGCGATCTAGTTGAGCTGGAAATATATGTCCAGCTTCTCCACCCAAGACTTTGCCGAATTGTTTGATGAGCCATCAAACGTAGGCAAATGGAATCGGCTCGCTGTATGCTGGGTGTCCCCATCATGATAATGCCGATGCCCTCTGTGATGGTCGCGGGGTCTGCTGTCCCGCTGGAGCTGAACAAAGTCTCTGAAGGAAAGGGCATCCCTAAACTCCTGCCCATATCCCTGATACTCAGCAAAATAATCACCCATGTGGCCAAGCTCTTGCTCCTGTTGTGCTCCTGCCCCTGTGTCTGCACCCAGAAAAGTGGGCATAGTGGAACGTGTGGGTGCATGTGATGCCTAGTGCAAAGTGGCATCCCACTCCGGCAAATGATGGGATGTGCTCGACCCCTCACCAACATGGAAACCCCTTGGGGTTTCATGCTTTCTAGCCTCCACAGCAGTGAATCTCTGACCCATCACCTCATCTGCCATTGGCTCTTTCTGTTCTGCATCTTCCACAGGCTCCTCCTGTTCTGCGTCTATCACAGGCTCCTCCTGTTTTGTGTCCACCACCCGAACGCAGTCACCCTCTCCGTAGGTGTTCTCCAACCTACGCTCAGTATCTATGTATTTCCTACCTCTGTAGCAGATGTAGTGTTTCTCCCCTGGTGTCATAGACAACTAGCTCCACAAGCTGAGCCAGATCTATGCTCTGATACCACTGTAATATCCCGTTTCAGCAAACTCCAACCAGAGATGGACTGGGAGGGCATTTACCAAATATTTCACCTCTGAAAAGAAGGTGAGATCTAGAGGCTATCTAGCCCTCTCCAGACTCCGTCTAAGAGTATGGGGAAAACACACCAAGTGGTATAGTACTGGAATGCTCAAGGAGAAAAATAACAATAGCGCAAGCATACAATAGCATATATATAGAACACGTAACAGGTACTCAAGAAATGCAAAGAGAATGCTGAGCCATTTTATTATGCTGAGAAATATAAGTGAGTACAATAGGTGATCAAAGTGATGGCACCTAGACTTTCTCAAGGCAAGTGAAGAAATACTCTCAGAGTGCTGATGGAATGGCTGCTCTCTGATCTGCATCCTAGCTACTGGAAAACTGCCGTGTAGCTGCTACTGCTAGAACAAGATGAGTATCTGGGGCTGCTCCCCTACTCGGAATAAGCTGAAACTCTTGAATCAGCGTCTACTTACTAAACCCAGAAAAGCCCAGAAAGCATTTCTGGAATGACCGGCCCCCGAAAATCACCCCCTTGAGGATCTACGCTATCCTCCAAGGCTTTGCGTTGAGGCTGAATGGAAACCACCAAAATACGGCCACAAACTCTGCCAAAATCCTCCCACAGGCAAGGGCTGACCCCTTGCACAATCTCCAAGCTCAAAACCTCCGAAAGAAACCCAATCCAGAGCTCCCCAAAAATGGACTGCGTCCTCCCTCTCAGGACTGCGCAGTCTATGGATGCACTGCTCCTCCGCAAAGACCAAACACCAATCCTCCTGCAAAATACTGATGGGACAACCTCACCCGAGCAGGCACTCGAAGTCCCCCGGGCTGAGGGTGAGATCTCCGAACGAAGACACTCGGTGCACTAAACAATGTTGCAGACTAGCTAAACAACCAGCGTGCTCAAGAAGTCTAAGTGACCAAATGAGGAGACTCTCCTCTCTATATAGCGTTGGCCTCTCTCAAACCCTAAGGCCCACCTCCTCCAATGTAGCCTCCATTTGCCACGTGCTCAACTTGGCCTGCGCAGTCCCTCCATGTGTCTACGTGGGCCCCCTCTCTACGTGGTCTCTTGGCCCCCTTGGCATCACTTAAGTTACAACGTTGTGTCTACTAGGGAGTGCCCTTTATTTTTAGAGTGAGTTATGTCCCCCTCTACTCACTTTTATTTATAATCTAGCTACATAAGGCAAAATTGACCAAAATCGAATATTCCAATTAGCTATTGCTAATTGGGAATATTACATAGAACCACTTCGATGGTTAGTGAGATCGAGCAGATCCACTACCTTGCATGACGCAATTGGGAGAGCAAGAGACTTGCAAGATGCTGTACCTAGAGCTCGAGCACCCCAGCCAGCTAGGTCGGTTTTCCAGCAGAGGGGAAGAGATACAAGAGCCACACCACTGAGGGGTAACCACGATTGAGGGCAGTTGGATGATGAGACGCAGAGAGATCTTCGGAGGAAGAAGTTGTGTTTCACTTGCCAAGAGGCATGGGCACCATGCCACAGGTGTGCAGGAGGAAAGGTACACTACATAGAGGTCTTTTCAAACAGTGACGGGATGAAGATGCATTCCTTGAGATGGAAGGTGAGGACAACGCAACACCCAAGGAGGATGGACCTCCACCTCCACCCCCACCCCCACCAGCAGTTGGAGGATCAGCATTTGCACCATCAGGAGGGGTCCTGGCATCATTGCATGGGGTACCTAACCTTGAGGATCCGAGGTGCCATACAGGGACAGCGTGTTTCAATGCTTCTGGATAGTGGAGCCATGCACAACTTCGTTGATGCACAGATCGTGCGTAGGAGGGGTATCAAGACAGAGGAGTTCGAGGGGTTCTTTGTACTTGTGCCAGGGAACCAAACCATGCAGTGTACTACTTATGTCCCAGCGCTGACAGTGACTATGGGGTGCTACTCCTTGACCGACCACTTCTTTGAGGTTGACATTCCGGCCACCAATATAGTGTTGGGAGTCCAGTGGCTCTGCGCACTTGGCAGAGTCACCATTGATTGGAAAAGGTTGGAGATGGAGTTCCTAGACACAAATGGCAAGCCAGTGATGCTAAGAGGCATGCATTCGCACCCACCGCAAACAGTTTCTGCGCATAGGATGGAGGTCGACTTGAGGAGTGGGGATATAGAGTGGGTTGTCGAGTTGAGAGTCTCAGAGGTTGATGGAACAGCAAAGCCACCACACCTAGATATATAGGCCATTCATGACAGATACTCCATGCTTTTCGAGGGCATACCGCTAGTGCAGCCACATGACCGAGGTTTCGAGCACACCAACGAGTTGGAGCAGGGGATCCAGGTTGTGATCACTACACAGTATCGGCATCCCAAGGCTTATCGGGATGAGATTGAGATGACTGTACATGAGCTCCTAGCATTGGGGCATATCCGACCGAGTCCAAGCCTGTTTATTTCATCAATTGTACTGGCGAAGAAGAAGGACAGTACACTGAGGATGTGTATCGATTACAGGGCACTAAACAGGAAGACAATGAAGAAACGCTACCCATTTCATGGATTAATGAGCTGATGGATAAGTTGAGGGGAGCCAAGTTCTTCTCTAAGATAAATCTAAGGTCAGGGTACCATCAGATACCAGTTAGGGACCAAGATGTCCCTAAGACAGAGTTCAGGTGCCACTATGGGCATTTTGAGTTTTTGATGATGCCCTTTGGGCTAACCAATTCTCCCGCCACCTTCCAGTCATGCATGAACCATGTGTTTCGCGGGCAAGTGAGGAAGTTTGCGGTGGTATTCTTTGATGACATACTGATTTAGAACCGAACCTGGGAGGAGCACCTACAACATGTGGAGACAGTGCTTCGCATATTGGAGGAACAGCGATTCTATGCAAATTTGTCCAAATGTGAGTTTGGGCTAACAGAGATGCTCTACCTGGGGCACATTATGGCAATGTGGAAAAAGTTGAAGTGGGGATTAAATAGGCAAGGGTCAAAAACTTGAAAAACTCGGCAAAGTCGGGAATTTTTTGAAAAAGTTGGCAAAATGTCGACAAAATTAAAAAGATACAAAATTATACAATTTTCTTTTAATTTTTTTAGCATCTAAAGTATCCACGACATCAAATAAATGCATTTCCACATAAACATGTAAAGAAAGCTAATATATAATATGTATATGAAGTCTAGTGCTACATCACATATCAAAATAGCGAATCGAGTCCTGAACCTTGAGTCTTGACTCCTATCTCAGTCTCAAGAGTCAAAATATCAACAAAAATATAATAAATGTATATCATGAGTCATTTCCATGTCATAAAGTAATCAGTCACTCAGATCCCCTGCCCCTTTTACGGGAATAGGGAATGGCTTTGCCTTTTCCTCTAGAGGAAGAAGGCCCTGCCCCTAGGGATACAAATAGACCTAGTCGTCCTCTAGAAGCAAATAAAAGAGGTGGCCTCTGTCCTCTGTCACTGCTGCTGCCCATCCTAGATGGTGTCACCTCCTCCTCCACATCCTCCTAACCCCGCTCCCCCTCCTCTACCTCTGACTCCTCCTCCGCTGCAACTACTACCTCCTCTGCGCTAGTGCCTCTGGATCCACATCTAACCAATCAGGAATCGATTCCATGACCAGCCTCTCAGTCTCGACCCTCCATGCAACAGTGGTATCAATATTGTCCAATGAGATGGCATCCATATCAGGAGTTCTCTGAATTTGTCTCATCCACAATCGAAGATTGTAGTAGACATACACCATTGCATTGAGGCGTTGGGATTCCAATCTGTAAAAGGGTCATAGATTATAAATTAGTACTTAGAAAATTTAAATAGTAAAATAATCAAATTATTTCAAAATTTTGATTTTGATTTTTTTTACCTATTGCACTTTTTGCTATGTATTTTGTAAAATACACTCCAATTGCACTCACACCCATAGGAACTGCATGTTTGGCTGAGCACTTGAATGGCAACTTTTTGGAGATGGGGTACTCTACCACCATAGCTTTTCCACCAAGCATCTTCAAGTTAAAATAAAATTGAGAAGCAAAAATTATAATTTATGAAGAGACAATGAATTATGAATTTGAAAGTTGAAAGTTGAAACAACCAGTCAACTGAAGGTTACCTGGCCTTTTGGTCGTCACATTCTTAATAGCCATGGTAAAACCAAATGTGCCACCTGACATTCTATATATTTCCATTTCTTTAGAAATATCTTCACGTTCTTCCTCAGATGCCACCTTCCTCTCAGCACATGTGAAGAATCCATCCATCACCTCAGCATCAAATCTGAAACCACAAGAGCAAGAAAATGTGGGGTTGAGTTAGATACCTGCAGCATGAATGCGATGATGGAAGGTATTGTTCCATCGGTCATCAATCACTCTCCATATGACCTGTTGTTTCTCTAACCACGCATCTCCCTTATCTTCATAATAAGCATGAATGGCTTATTTGGCCTTATCCATGGCCTCATACAAGTAGCCCATTGCAAGCTTCTCTCCATCAACCAACTGAAGAACCCTTCCCAAAGGTTCTGAAATGGCACACACATCCTTTACTCTTGCCCAAAAGTTTCGATCATATGAAACTAGTCTGCATATGCCCTCTCCCTCTGGTTTGCGACTAATAGATAAATCATGTCAATCCTGTGAAAGAAACATGCTCTTCACATCCCACATAGAATTCAACAGAGACTAAGAAGATATGAAAGTAGTGGCAAAGCGTGTTATCGCAAGACACACCAACTCTTTATTGTTGGTGAATCTTCTCATCAAGCAAAGCATAGATGCATGATATATACAAATTTTGTTATGCTCTTGGATGATTCAACAATATGCCTCACAATAGGCATCCTACCTATATCCTCCAACATCAAGTCAATACAATGAGCAGCACAAGGTGTCCAAAACAAGGTAGGATACCTCTCCGTAAGCAACCTACCAGCTGCAACATAATTTGCAGCGTTGTCCGTTATGACTTGGACAACATTTTGTGGGCCTATTTCCTGAATGAAGATGTCCAACAACTTACATAATGAACGTGCATCTTTAATGTTCGTAGATGCATCAACAGATTTCATAAACATTGTCCCCTTGAGACAACTAACCAAGAATTTAAGAACAATCTTACCCTTCAGGTCAATCCAACCATCTAACATGACTGTGCATCCAGTGTGTTCACATGATGCCCCAAACTCCTCCAATCTAGCAATGCAATCATTCTTTTCATCTTGAAGAAGAGGCCCTCTCAACTCTGCAAAGGTAGGGGCTTTGTACCCCGGGACAATGACAGCAACAGCGTCAAACATAGGTTGGTAGAATGGGTTTGTCTTGGCAATTTTGAAAGGAACATCACTCCATAGAAGACATCTACTCACCAACCTATCAGCTATTGCCTTTTCCTTTTTTTTAATTGTTGATTTGACGCCAGGTTGTGCACCAGGTGTGGTTCTAGGGACAAAAAAAGATGAGAATGTTGAGGGGTTGGGAGTGGAAGGTGATGCTGAAGTAGAAGAACCACTCTCACTTACCCCCACTCTTGAGGTCCCTACAAGTTGGCCTTTTATTGCTGCCCTAGTGTCTTTGCCATCCTCTTTATCCATCAATGCTTTAATGGTTTGTCGGATGATTTTTGCAGATGCATTGGGGCAAAGTTCTATATTTTGCCCCGGAATTTGCCCCAAATGGAATTTTAATCTGTTGACACCCCCTGACATATGCTTGCCACACAACTTGCAAGTCAAATACATTCTATTGACACTCCAGTTTCCGGTACAGGATCAGGTTCACCATATTCCCACATAGGGTCCAAAATCCTTAGCATTTTGTTTGAAACTTTGAACTTGAATAATTGAATTTGAAGTTTGAACCTGGGCACAAAAAAAAATTGAAAAAAATTAAAAATTTCCCATCACATAAGAAGCAAAAACAAATGTAATTGTTGATTTTAAATTTCAAATGCCTCTTCTAGTTCTCACTCACTTGAACACACACAAAATCACTAAACAAGGGTTTGAATTTTTTTATTTGATTCTTGAAAGTTTGAAGTTTTAAAATTTAATTAAATCTAGAGTCTACACTCTACACTCTAGGTTCTAAGCACAAATAAGTTAGAAAACAAGGGGATTGAATTATTTAAGAAAACATTTATGTAACAAATTGACAAAGAATAAGAGAGAAAATACATACTTGGCAACACCAAACCGACGGTTTGGCACCTTCAATCTCCAATCTTGAGTGGTGGAAAAATCTCCAAATCCCAACACAAATGGCAAAGTTGGAGCCTCGATCACCTCCTTGAGTCTCCACAACCCTCAAACGCAGCCAACCGATGAAAAAATGACTGATAAAAATCATATTTCGGCCTCTTAACCACGTTGTTGGACGGACAACCGACTTTTTTAGTCGAATCGGCAAAAGGTCGGGACTTTGGGGATAAAATCACGACTTTTTCAGGGATGAAAAAGTCGCCAAAAAGTCAGCCGATATAATCGGCTCCGACAAAAATTCGGGACTTTTTGCCAACTTTTTCCACACTGCATTATAGGCACCGATGGAGTGAGGGTGCATGAGGAGAAAATTAGTGCCATCCGACAATGGCAGAGCACAAAAATGTCACCGAGTTAAGGATTTGTGGGTATTTACACCTACAACAGGAAATTTGTGAAGGGATTCTCACAACTGGCAGCGCCCCTCACAGATTTGACAAAGAAGGGAGCTTTCACTTGGACCACTATTGCGCAGGAGGCATTTGATCGCCTCAAACAAGTGATGAGTAGTTGTCTGGTCCATGCACTTCCAAATTTCATCAAGCCTTTCATTTTGGAGTGTGATGCATCCGATGAAGGAGTGAGGGTCGTACTGATGCAGGAGGGTAATCCCATATCCTTTAAGAGCCAGAAACTCTTGCCTCATGAGAGGCTTTACACCATTTATGACAAAGAGATGTTGGTCGTAATACATGCGCTAGCTAAGTTCAGACAGTACTTGGTGGGGAACCAGTTTCGGGTTAGGACAGATCACAACAGCCTCTGGTTCTTCTTAAAGCAGAGGTAGATTCAGGAGAGGCAGCAGAAGTAGGTCAGTAGGATCCAAGCTTACGACTTCGACATCGAGTATGTCAAGGGGAAGCATAACGTAGTGGCATATGCCTTGTCGAGGAGGCCAGCGTCCCTCTCCCTGATGACTATCGAGGCAAATTGGAAGTCCCAATTGTTGGTCGAATATTCAAAGGATCGATTTACATGGGAGGTTTTGGATGGGCAGGTGACAAATGACAGATATCGGGTCATGGATGAGGTGATTTGTTACCGAAATTGGATCTATTTGACAGCCAACTCCCAATTGCGAGAGAATATTTTGCATGAAGCCCATGACTCACCTCTATCCGGGCACCAAGGGTTCACGAAGACTTATCGGACCACTAGAGAGAGGTTCTCGTGAAAGGGCCTCAATGAGGACGTTCTGAGACATGTCTGAGAGTGCGAGGTTTTCCAGAGGAACAAAGGGGAGTCAACCCATCTGGCGGGTTTGCTATAGCCACTTCCTATCCTTGAAGGGAAGTGGGAGAGTATTTCGATGGATTTCATTACCAGGTTGGCCATGGTGTAGGGAAAAGACTGTATTTTTGGCGTGGTGGATAGATTGACGAAGTACGCACACTTCTTCACCATTTCATCCCTGTACACAGCCTCTCAAGTGGCCGAGTAGTTTTTCAGGGATATTTTCAGATTGCATGGTCTTCCTAAGACCATAGTGAGTGACCAGGATAGCAGGTTCATGGGGGGATTTTGGCATGAGCTATTCCCACTGGTGGGCACCAAACTTACCCTAAGTATGAGCTACAATCCACAGACAGATGGGCAAACCAAAATAGTCAACAAGTGCCTAGAGGGCTACTTGCGGAACTATGTCATAGGGCAGCAAAAGGCTTGGCTGCACTTGGGGGAGTACTGCTACAATGCTACATTTCACATGTCCATCGATATGTCTCCATTTTATGCTTTGTATGGTTATAATGCACTGACTTTAGCTGATGTGATGTTTGGAGCTAGCAAGGCTCGCAGGGCAAAAGACTAGATCCAAGAGAGCCAAGACATTCTCAGGGCTCTCAAGGATAACTTGGCAATAGCCCAGAATCAGCAGAAGATATATGCAAACAGTGGTCATGTGGAGAGGCAGTTTGATGTGGGGGACTTGGTTTACCTTCGCCTCCAGCCTTACGGACAGTCCACGCTGAAGAAGAAGGGGCCAACAAGCTCAAACCCCGATTCTATGGGCCGTACAGAGTCATCCAGAAGGTGGGAGAGGTAGCATATGAGTTGGAGTTGCCGCAGGGAAGCCGGATACACAAAATCTTCCATGTGTCTTGCCGAAGAAGGCTTTGGGACAGAGGGTGACAACAGCCACCGAATTGCCTCCCACTGATGATGAGGGGCACTTGGTGCTCTAGCCAGAGGCTATTATTGACACCCGGGAGAGGCATTTGCGGAGAAGCGTGGTGAAGGAGTATTTGATCCAATGGAGGAATCTCCCAGATGAGGATGCCACTTGGGATGGGGAGTAAATCCTCCAACACCCATCACTTTAGTTGCTTGAGGGCAAGCAACTTCTTGGCGGGAGGATTGTAATATTCCTAATTAGCAGTTATTCTAATTAGAATATTATTTTTTGATAAATTTGGATGTTTCTAACGGTCAAGCAGAAATAAGGTGGGTTGGAACTTGGGACCCACAATTAATAATTGAGGAAAAGCTACAACCTACTCCTATAGTTCACAAGGAAAAATTGCGGCCTTAGTGGGGTCCATGTGGCCAACATTCGATTTGGAGGCAGCTCCCTAGGTGGAAGCGTGATAGAGGCTCCATGGAGGCAGCGCAGTGAGTGGCTGCATGAGGGGACTACACAGTCCATGTTGGGCCCAAGGAAACGTTGGGGGCTCAATTGAGAAAAGGAAGTGAAAGTAGATCATTTCCTCATTCATTCAACTTCTATTTTGATTTTCATCTTGACATAGCACGCTTGTGTCGGGTGCCAAGTCTGCAGTGTTGTTTAGCACACGAGATCTCCATGCGGAGATCTCAGCCTCTAACTCAGGGGACTTCGAGTGTCTGCTTAGGAGAGGAGATTCACCATTTTGAAGGAGCATCACACAGACAAATTTGCAGGAGAAGCATCACCACCTCAAGGACTGCGCAAAAATCACAGTGACTGCGCAGTGGGGACACAGTTCAGTTGGAGAGTTGGTCCGAGAGGTGAGAAGGAGGATCATTTGCAGCTAATGTTTGGTGGGGAAACTAAGGGCTTCCTAACAGGGGAATTTTCCAGCGTCAGAGGCATTTTACAGTGATTTTCCAATAGAGGAGATTCAGCCAGCTGCGCAGTGGGTCAAGCCCAACAGGGGCAAATTTCTGAACTCGAGCATTCCACAATTCCTTCACGGGTTTTTGTGGGTTTCTTGAGTAGAGTCTGGTGTCCAAATCCTGGAATTTTTTGAGCAATGGAAGCAGCCCAACCAGCAGTCCGACGTCAGCCAGCAGCAAAATTTATAGGCAGAACAGCACAGCACCAAAGCCACGCAGAGCCACCAACAGAGAGTCATTCCAGCTTGAGTTGAGAAGTCTTTCAGCCTGCCTTAAGCAAGCCCAGGTGCACCTAGTCTAGCACCTCTTGTGTACTCAATTCCCGACATTAATAAAATGGCTCAGCTCATCTTTTGGCTTCAGTTTTTCATTTCTTGATGGTGTATTTTGTTTGTTGTAGTTTTTAGTATGTTTTCTTCTTATATTGTTGTCATTTTCCCTTTTGGGATACTACATGTTGTAACATACTTCTAGCATGGATAGGTGCTTTCCGCCCCTTAAAACAGTCCCACAAAGTACCCCTAAGAACCTCGTTCTTCCTATCCTTTGCTTTATTGATTATTAGAGGTTTTTTTCTCATTTTTCGCACTTATGTTCACTGCAGACCATCATAGAAAACTTCACTGAAAATTTGCCCCTAAAATAAGTTGTTTCCTGTCAATATAAGTCGACTTGACTTGGGTGTGAGCCGACATGTCACTTGAGGAGATCATTTAATTCATCTTGAAGCCGACTTGCATGAGGAGACTTTGCTTTGTCTTGGAGGGTTATTTACACTTATCTAATGACTCATACAAAAATTAACATGCACAAGAAGGGTCCTTCATACATGACATTGCCTCAATTTGACTTTTTTTGACTAGATGACTCAATCCTAAAGGCTCACAATGGGAGCCATCACTAAAATAAAATTCCTTGCTCATGAAACCCATGAGACAAGCATTATAATAATTTTATTTTTCTCTCTTTTCATCAATTACATAAAATCACAATTGCACATGTCATTATGAAGACTGGGCCTAGTTACACTTTTCAACACTCCCTCTTAACTAGGGAGGTATTCATAACGGTACTTGGTCATTCTCAATCTAAATAATTTCTCATAAGAAGAATCGGATTGGTAACCCATCTGTTTAGCATCATATCAACCAACATTGTCACATAGTAAGGCCTTGACTAACAACTCTATCTCTCCACGAGATCTGAGCAAAATGATGTGAGACCAATGATGTATAGACACCCTCATCATTGTCTTTCTTGGAACATACCCCACCTGAGTTCTCAAGGTGTGTTCCACCAAGACTATCCTTATCATGGATTCCCAGTCGTCAAAGAATATCGGTCCTTTACGACTACTCTTATCTCGGATTCCCTAATACATCCTCCAAGAGCATCAGATGCCAGATGTTTACCCAATCTTCCATTTTGTCTTCCCAGGTGAAGACAAGAATGATGTGTCTATCTCTCCCTCTTAATTATGGAGGAAATATCTATTCCAATAAAGGAATGTACTCATTCCTACAGAAGGAAGGTACCTAAGCTCCCTCTTGGCTTAAGAATTTTTCCAAGTTTCTTCCAATTAAGAAACGTGTTTCCCGGCTCCCTCTTAATTAGGGACCTACAGCAACTCCTCAGGTGGAGATGATGGGACAACCAGCTGCTTGAAGAACTCCTCCTCACGATGTCATGAACTTTTTCTTGTTATCTAGGAGTCTTCATGTTTGGGCCTTCTACATAGGGCACTAACCATCCATCACTTTCATCCATGAGTCAGCCATGTCATCATCGAAAAGTGATCCATTAGTCCATATTTGGCCTTCCTTCATGCCATGTTGCCTTCTTCATTCCATGTTTACTTAAGGATCTTTCATCCTACTACATGTGCATCGATGGTGGATGACATTCATAGATCTTCCCTTGGCAACCCTGCATAAACCCATCCAGATATCTGTTCAAAAATAAAGGAATGAAAATTAAAATCAACATTACCTTTGTGATGGTCTTTTATCATGACATCTACAAGTTCGCATAAGCATCCTGCATACATATCAACACATCTCTGAAAGATATATATTGTCAAGGGTTTCTTTATTTTTCAAACTCCATCAGAGTCTTCACATCTTCCATGGAGATATCCTAGTCAAATCTTCTTGGTCTATCGAATGTTGATTGCCTTTACCATGGTTGCAAATTCCATGATCTCTTCCTTTCTTCACACAATTCCTTCCCAAGAGCTTCCAATCAAAGTTCCTCAATTGTATTCAACCACCTCATACTTCATATGAGGACATATTATGTTGATTTCATCTAGTGAATGTGTGACCCATGAATTCTTGCATCCCCTTGAGGGAGGAGATCCTTTCTTTTAATCATGCTCTTAAGATAGAGCATTGGTTCATGATATCTACAACCATAGTACATGATTCACAATATCAAATGCAAGCATACATACCTCATTTTTCCTTTGGGTCATCCAGACTTCCTGCAACAGCTTCCTTGACTGAAAGAGCTTCAATCCCTTGATATCCTTCACTTTTACGTCGTCATACCATCATCCCATGAATTCCACAAGTTTGGCATTCTTGATGAAACACTTGCTTTCCCTCATGATCGGTGAACCTTTCAATGAAGATTCCATCAGAGAATCTTGAGGATCTAAAGCTATGTTGCAGGAAACGTTGCACAAAGGTTCGTTTCAACCCGGAAACGAAATAGAAATGTGTTTCACCGTACCATATGTGGTCTGGAAACGTGTTTTCGTCCGTACTATACCATTTCACATTGGGGAAACATGCCCAGTATGGACAGAAACATGTTTCCAGACCATACAGGCTCATTTCTGGCATTAAAAACTTTTTTTTAGATTTTTTTTGTTTGTGTGTTTTATTATTTTTTTGTTTTAGGGTAGCTTAATGTTCAAGCCTATGGCCCTAGTGTTGATATGTCATCCTTTTACTTAAATTTTTAACATTACCATGAAATGACTTAGGATTTTTGAGAGTGGTTTCGTCCTCATTGGATTTCATATGGTGAAAGTGGAATTTTATATCTCACTAAAAATCCAACAAACTTGTCATTTTTTCAGGATTTGAGGATTGGGGGGATTACAATGTTTCCATTAGATTTGGTCATGTACTAGGGTATGGAACCTGTATTTAATCAAGAGAATCAAGCCCTCTATGCAGGGTAGACTCCCAATAATCAAGAGCACCTAGGGTACTAGGATATGGGACTTGTATTTAATCATGAGCACTAAGGTCGTTCGACTATGCAAGAGGAGACTCCCAATCAAGCACAAGACAAGATATTAGAAATTTCTCGTGGCTGATTTTGGATATTGGTATTTTCATTATGTGATCATTCATGAGTAAATGTGATGTAAATTTAAAGACTTATAGTTTATGCATTGACATTGGACAATTTATTCATAATGTAATAAATTCTAATGTATCAAGTATGCTTTATGATTGCATACATTGTATGTAAAAAATTATAATTATATATTGTGTTTACCCATTTCCAAAATTTCGGAGCGGCCCCGTTTTGTACCTGTACCCATTTCCCCGTTTTGTGCAACTTATATCTAAAGTATCCCCATTAGCCGATGTTTCCTTTTGACAGATGTATGATGAACGTTGTACTAGATGACCTTGCCACTTATTTTTCCAATGAGATTCCCAAGAGCTATATCTTTGACTTCCATAGATTCTAACCATCTTTCACGCTTCTCTATGATGATGTCTCAAGCTCTTTCTTTCAATGCTTCTATGATGCCTTGATGCATCCCATTAAGTGAATCATGATAGCCATATCTTACAATAGAAGACTTCGAAATTTGAGAAGACTTTAGTTGACGAAGACTATCTCAGTAATAGAGATCTCTTACTTCCTCTTTCTTGGACTTCTTCTTTTCAGCTCCTCTACTTCTTTGGCAATATGGGTTTCTTCTCTTCCTCTTTTGTTGTCCTTCTTGACCTTAGGACAATCTCTTTTGTAGTGCCCATATTCCTGCTACCACAGTAGATTTGGCCTCTAGTCTAGATTCTTCAATCTTGCATAGTGATCATACATCCTAGAATGGAGTAGCTTCTTTCTTCCCATAAATACTTGAAGTAAAGTTACCCCACTCCTATGGTAGTGCATTTAACACAATTGTAGTCATTTCACTATCAAAAATGACTTCTCCCAGATCTTGTAGTTGATCTCAGATCTTAGATATCCTCATAAAGTATGAGGCTATTCCATCTTCCCTAGACACCTTCTGCTTGTAGAGTTCTTGCCTTAATGAGATGACTTCTCCAACAGTACTTACAGAATACAACTTACTAATTTGTCATAGATTTCTTTTGAAGTTTTGAGTTTAGATACATATGGGATGAGGGGATCCTTGATGGATTCTATGAGAATCCTTTGAGCCCTAACTTCCCCTTTCATATACTTGGCAAGAGCTTGAGCATATTCCTCTCCTGCTTTTCTGATAGATCCTTTGACATGTTCCATCACCTCATTTTCAATGAGATTCAGCTTTGTCCTTTTCTTCCATGCAAGATAGTTTGAAGCCCCAACCAATTTGTGGTTTTTCTTGCAAAAAGACATTTTGACAAATTCAGATGTGGACATAAACATACTTACTTGATAGGATACTCCTTCTTCTTGTTGCTTTCTTGATGTTGGTGATGATATAGAGGATAGAAAACTTCTTGATGAAGGTAGTTTTCTTCAAGAATGATCCTTGATCCCATAGAGAGTGAGATGACATTGCCTTTTGATCTAACTTCTGGTTGAATAGTCTTCAAAACACTTTAACTTGAGTAGATGTAGGGTTTTATCCTTCTCACTCTTGATGATGATCCCAATAATTCTTTGTAGACTTCTTTGATCTAGGGTTATGATGCTTCTTTTGACTTCAAGATGATCTTCGCTTTGATGCCTTCCTTGAGATTTGATCCTTGAGTGTCCCTTAATAAGATGCCCTTCCTTGACTTAGTTACCTTAGCTCCAATACCATGTTGAGAAATCTAGGGCATGGTAATTATGTAATTTATCTTCTATTAGTAACTGCTTGTGAGTGATTTTTACTTCTTTAGATCAGGATCTTCTTTTACTTAGGTTATTAGTGTTCCTCTTCATCAAACATTTACCAATGCATAAACCATAAGGAGACAAGAGACACAAAATATAGGCTATCACCTAGGGCCAAAACCTCTCTCTTTGTGAGGAAAACCCGAACAAATTCTTCTTCTTATAGAGATTCCAATTGACGAATACCAAGACAAAGACCCTTGACCTATTTGCCTCTCCAAGACCAAGACACAAAGCTCCTTTGTCGACAATAGCCAACCTTCTGTTACTTCCTCCTCCTTGACTTCTTCTTCAACCTTGGCTTGCTTTAGACTTTCAGCCTTCTTCCACTTCAACTCCCCAAGACGATTGCACCAATGCTGCAACACACTTCTCCTCTCCTCGGCCTTCACTGCTGCAATATATTAACTTTCGACCTTCTTCCACTTCAGCTCTCTAGGAGGACTACACCACTGCTGCAATATATTTATTTTCGTCATTACTGTTGTAACGGACTTCTAGCACAGATAGGTTCTTTCTGCCCTTAAAGCAGTCCCACAAAGTACTCTAACAACCTCAATATTCTTGTCCTTTACTTCGTTGGTTGTTAGAGGCTTCTATCTCTTTTCTCACACTTTTGTTCACCACATACCATCATAGAAAATTTCACCGAAAATCCGCCCCTGAAATGATGTCGATCACTCCTATTTATAGTTGTTTCCTGTCAATATAAGCCGACTTGACTTGGGTGTGAGCCGACATGTCACTTGAGGAGATCATTTAATTCATCTTGAAGTCGACTTGCATGAGGAGACTTTGCTTGGTCTTGGAGGGCTATTTACACTTGTCTAATGACTCATACAAAACTAACATGTCCAAGAAGGGTCCTTCATACATGACATGGACTCAATTTGACTTTTTATGACTTGATGACTCAATCCTAAAGGCTCACAATGGGAGCCATCACTAAAATAAAATTCCTTGGTGATGAAACCCATGAGACAAGCTGTAATATTCCTAATAAATTATAAGAGAATGCTATCCCTTGTTGTGATCTTCATTGTTTTTGCATTTGTCTTGATGAAAACACATAATAAATTATAAGAAATCTAATAAGTAAAGAACAATCACAAGCAAATGTCAAAGTATAAGAGAAATCTATCTAAATAATTTAATCACTATAATGCCCTTGATATCTCAACACTGAGATCTTTTGTGCAAGGTTGCGGGGGAGTGCCTCCCCCCTATTGAACCCACTCCCGGAGCGCACTCTCGGAGCAAATGCTTAGAAGGTGATATTAATGACAAAGATCCCTATACGAATCTAGAGGTAATGATAAAGATACCTCTGGTTCAATCTATGTTTTTATGTCTTTTATGTCTAATTCATCATTCTACATGTTTTGTTGACATATATGCATCAAAATATAAAAATATAAAAAATACATATATTATAAAAAAATGCTCCATGAAACGATCCCAGACCGGGAGCTTCTGAAAATGGCACTCCCACTCCCGCTCCCCGTTTTCGCTCCCGCTCCCAAGTAACCTTGCTTTTGTGCAATTGATTTACGATGAATATGAATGCAAGAAAAGATTAACCTAAGAAATCATAAGAAGTAATTATCAATTTAGAAGATCCTATAAAAATTCAAGAAGCATTAATTATTATCCTATATCACAAGGGTGATGATCAACACCATGCTTGGTTGTTATCAAGTTGTTGTAAGTGTATAGGTAACAGATCTACAAGCCCCATTGATTGATGGATTTCTCATACATTCCTTGTTCGAGCACATGGATTATGCGCTCTACGGTGAGCACATGTCCTTGAGTTAAAGCCAAATGTTACCCACTAAAAAGTAGGTAACCCCATAGGAGAAATGTATTATGCTCTTTGGATAGCCAACTTGCTAGCATCCCTATATGATCAATGCATAACATTGTCAGAATTGTCCACTTCTTGCTCCAGTTAGATTTATCTCTCCAATCCATTATTCCTTCTTGAGGGAAGTAGGTCATCCCTCGACAGGTACATTAACCATTTTTGCAATCATGTGCTTTCACTTACAGTTATGGAAATACTAATATGGATCAAGAGGAATCTAAATAATTGCCCAGATAGAAAATTAGTTTATGACTGAATGAATGAGGAATGAGCTACTCTCATCCTCTTTTACCTAGTTGAGCCCCCAACGTTCCCCTTGGGCCCCATTGGACTGCACTGCCACCTCTGCCTGCCAATCCCTGCACAAATGTTGTCCTTGCGTTGCCTTTGTTGCTCCCTCTCCTGCGCTGCCACTACGCTGCTCCCTACTGCGTGATGTTGACGCCCATGGGTCCCACTTCAACTTTAATCTTTGCCTTAGTGACTTTAGGAAAGTTATTTACTCTCTGATTTATTTGTGGGTCACCTTTACACACTTTATTTTCCTGCTAACTTTAGAAAGAGGCAAAATTGTCAAAAATTAGTATTCCAATTAGCTGGATGCTAATTTGGAATATTACAGTCCTCCCCGCCAAAACGTTGCTTGTCCTCAAGCAACTACCAAGATGGAAGTTGCAGGATTTTCTCCCCCTCCCAATTGGCATCCTCATCTGGAAGGTTTCTCCATCGGATCATATTTTCCTTCACGGTCCTGCTCCTCAATTGTCTCTCCTGGGTGTCCAAGATGGCCTCCGGTTGTAGCACCAAATGCCCCTCATCATCAGTGGGCGGAAGCTCCATAGTGGTTGTCACCTGCTATGCCACATCCTTTTTCAAACATGAGACGTGAAAAATATTGTGGATCCTGCTCCCGGATGAGAGCTCTAGCTCATATGCTACCTCCCCAACACGTCTAATCACCTTGTATGATCCGTAGAAGCGGGGCTTTAGCTTCTCATCTCCCCTCTACTTCGGCGTGGATTGCTTGTATGGCTGAAGACGGAGGTAAACCAGATTATCTACCTCAAACTACCTCTCCACACGACCCTTGTCTGCGTAAAGTTTATGTTGGTTCTGCGTTGTAGCTATGTTATCTTGAGAGCCCGGAGTATGTCTTGGCTCTCTTGGATCCAGTCCTTGGCCCTAGCGGCTTTGCTAGCTCCAAACATCACATCAACAAAAGTTAGAGCATTATAACCATATAGGGCATAAAACAGAGACATACCAATCGACATGTTGAATGTCGTGTTGTAGCAGTACTCCCCCAAGTGAAGCCAACGCAGCCAAGCCTTCTGCTGCCCCGTGACATAGTTTCTCGAGTAGCCCTCCAGCCACTTGCTCACTATCTCAGTTTGTCCGTCCATCTATGGGTGATAATTGGTGCTAGGTGTCAACTATGTACCCACTAAACGAAATAATTCTTGCCAAAAGCCGCCCATGAAGCGGCTGTCTTTGTCACTGACTATGGTCTCTGGGAGACCATGGAATCTGAAAACATCCTGAAAAAATAATTCAGCCACCTATGAAACAGTGTACTGAGCAGAGATGGCGAAGAAATGAGCATACTTCATTAGTCGATCAACTACTACAAAGATGCAATCCTTGCCATGTACCGTGGGCAATCCAGTGATGAAATCACTAGAGATGCTTTCCCATTTTCCCTCCGAAGTGGGAAGCGGTTGTAGCAAACCTGCATGATGGTTCTGCTCTCCCTTGTTCCTCTGACAAACCACGAATTCCCTGACATGCCGGAGTACGTCCTCCTTGAGGCCCTTCCATGAGAACCTCTCCCTGATGGCACTGTATATCTTAGTGAACCCCTGATGGCCCTGTATGTCTTAGTGAACCCCAAAAGGCCTGAAAGTGGTGAATCATGGGCTACACGCAAAATCTTCTCCCTGAGTTGGGAGTTGCCTCTCAAGAAAATCCTATCCTGATAATAGATAACCTCATCCATCAACCGGTACTGGTCATCTGTCACCTGCGCATCTAATACCTCACATGTAAAATGGTCCTTGGAGTACTCTACCAAAAGTTGAGCCCTCCAATGTCGTGATCTTCATTGTTTTGGCATTTGCCTTGATGAAAAAACATAATAAATTATAAGAACTCTAATAATAAGTAAAGAACAATCACAAGCAAATGTCAAAGTATAAGAGAAATCTATCTAAAGAATTTAATCACTATAATGCCCTTGATTTCTCAACACTGAGATCTTTTGTGCAATTGATTTACGATGAATATGAATGCAAGAAAAGATTAACCTAAGAAATGATAAGAAGTAATTATCAATTTAGAAGATCCTATAAAAATCAACAAGCATTAAGTATTATCCTATATCGCAAGGGTGATGATCAACACCCTGCTCGGTTGTTATCAACAAGTTGTTGTAAGTGTATAGGTAACAGGTCTACAAGCCCAATTGATTGATGGAGTTCTCATACATTCCTTGTTTGAGCACATGGATTATGCGCTCTACGGTGAGCACATGTCTTTGAGTTAGAGCCAAATGTTACCCACTAAAAAGTAGGTAACCCCATAGGAGAAATGTATTCTCCTCTTAGGATAGGCAGCTTGCTAGCATCCTTATATGATCAATGCATAACATTATGTCAGAATCGTCCACTTCTTGCTCCGGTCAGATTTATCTCCAATCCAGCATTCCTTCTTGAGGGAAGGAGGTCATCCATCGACAGGTACTTTAATTTTATATACATACTAATATGGATCAAGGGAAATCTGGATAATTGACCTATCTCAATTGTATTCTTGTTCCCTTACTTCACCATGGAGGCTAGTCTTTGACTCTAGTATGCTAATTTTATTTTTTTATGCTATTTTCATTTCTACATATATGTGCAATTAGCCTTTTGAATTTTATTACCTATATTTTATTAACTATTAGATTTTATAGTTTTTCAAATTGAAAGCCAAATTTTATTCACTAAATTATCATTGTCGATTTTCTGTTGGACTTCAAGGTCACCAAACTCGAACTCAAACTTGAACCAGGTGAATGCTGGCATGTGAATGAGCAAAAGAACAAATACATTATCTGTTTATTTAATTCTCTTTATATTCCCAACCATCATTTCATTGAAGCACGTTCTTATTAGAGTTCTGTTGATATGATGGGGAAATGGTTGAATGCCATTTAATAATTCAAAACTGGGCATGAATGGTATATGGCTCTTAACAGAATTGATCATGAGCATTTGGTCATTCTGTATTTCTATGTTTCTACGAATTTAAATCTGCTTTTGCATTGAATTCCACCATTGTATGCATTAGTAATTTTGTTCATTCGTATGCCACATCTTTACATTATGGCCAAGTCTGTTTGGCAAATTGAGGTAGAAATTCAGAATGTGAACCCCAACAGCTAAGAGAAACAGGCCCTGGCACGTTACAGTGTGCACTTCAAGTTGGATCAGGATTGTTCTTTATGTGTACCTTGCTGATTGGTTATTGCTTGACCCTGGGTCCAGCCAGGGTGTGATTATACAACTGGCTCTATCTAAAGCTTGTGGGGTGGGGTGAATTTTGAAAATGAATACTGGTACTTTTTCAAAATAGTAGTACTTTTTAAAGAAAAATGGAAGAGTTTCAGTGCATTAATGGGTGCTCAACTGTTTGTCAAACCCCAAATGTGGGTGAATTATCTTCCTTTTTCTAACCCAAATATGGGAAGACTCAAAAGCTAATATAGTTGAGAAAACTAAGAACCCGATGACTGAAATGTATGGGGAAATCTGTCTTCTCTGTTGAATGTCTTTGCTTCTACAAGTTGCCATGCCATCAACAGTGTTACTCGGCTTCAGAGTGAGGCATGACATGAAATTGGTGTATATTATTACATCTAAATTTCCCCCCCCCCCAAAATTTCATATTGAGGTCATATTTCGGGGTTCCAAAAGTCCCATAACGGAAAGCCAAAAAGTGTGTACCACGACATCATTAAAATTTGATGTTCACCAAACCTAATAGATTGCTAACTACAATTTTCTTACTTCAACATAGACAAACCTTTCAACTATGCTTAGTTATGATTGGTCACTATCATTGATGACATTCATATTGGAATGGGTACAGGTTTCCAAAAGAGCACTTTGAAAATTTCACATTCACTTAGCTATCATGAATGACATTAAATCCACAATAACTTTGAATATGCTTTGTGAACTTTAGCAATCATTGTGTGGCCTCAACCCTTCAATGATCACAGTAAAAGGAAAAATAACATCTAACACATACACCCTATACAATATATGCAACAGAAAACACACGTGCATTTAATCCGTAGAACTACTGGAAACAATAGAAAAGATAAACAGATTCGAAACGCGTGGACACAAAATTCTCTATTGTGATTTTCACCGAAAGATTTGATAATTAATTTATGGATCACAGAAATCATATTCCTAATAATAGATAAACAGATTCTTGACCGTTGTCATTAACAATAAAAGAATATAGGAACAAATAGGTCAGCTTGTCAACAAACCTGATGCTGATTCCAAGAGCCACGTAACACTGCCCATATGCCCGAACACACAATACTTCCTCACCAAGTTCCCCAACATCAGCTTTAGTACTTTCTTGTGAATAGTCTAATATCTGGTATTCACAAGCACAAATTATCATACAGCAAGTTATTAGAAGCAAAATCACCTTAATAATGGATGTAAAGGAGCTGATTAGTCATGTCCATGACAATTCTATACAACTTCACAGGAGAAATAATGTTTTAAAATAAAAAGTACAAAACATTCATCAGCTTAAACATTGGATATCATGAGTTCAAAATTGTAAGTTCTATCATCTGCATTAATTCTTTTGTTCAACTCTGAATCTGTTGCTAAATATGTTTTACAACATGGAATATTGAACATGGCCAAGTCACTGGCATATGCTCAGTCTTGGAGATCAGAATTCTATCCAAAAGACATTAACCAGGCAAGGAAGCCCCTCTGGATCAAATTTTTTAGGCTTCTTGCTGACTCGTGCCCCTTTGTGGAACTCTTTGCTCAAAGAGTTAGAAGAGCCCTAATTGGTGATGGTAGGCAGAATTTCTATGCTAGACCCAGGATCTGTTGGGATGTTGACTTGAATAAAAAGTTGCCCTAGAACATTAAAAAGTTTACTGTTTATTTCCAAAAGGAAAACATATGAACTTTCCTGGGGCATTTTACTTTCCAGGCACAAGACCACCTTATAGAAAACCTAGGTCTGTGCCATATCATGCCAATGATTGTACTGCCAACTTGCATAAAA